>CM052326.1:21373175-21484060 GCA_028455615.1 Lasioglossum zephyrum | reverse complement strand
GGGGGGGGGGGAGTCACGGTTCTTCTCCTCTATACATTTCCAATTGCGATAACAATAATATTGCGCCTCATTGTTCGCACGGACTGTAACTCGTGAGATTGGAACGGAGCGTGACCGTCCCGTGTTTCTAAACTGGATCTGTCTGGTGTCCAGATTGACCTAACAAAATGATATCACGATTCTTACCAGATATATCTGCACCGCCTGGATGACTTTCCAGCCGGAACGTCGAGCATATCGATCAGATAACAAAACCATTCTCATTATAAAAACAGTAAGAAGAGGTGTACTTTTTATGCTCGTAGCACACGTTGATATTCCAACGAGCGTATTATGGAAATGGAAACTGAGGGTAAACTTATCCTTGCGTAACCAGAAATTTTGCTTTTCTCCTAGAAATTGTTGCCTGTTCCTATATTAGCCAGTAGATTTCGACGAGAAGGTGCGAGAAATCCATGTTTCGATTTTGCAGGATCAATGGTTCATTAGTTATAAATGTTTAAAGTTGAACGGTTTCCAGAGTTTTTGACAAGTTACCCCCTTTCATCCCTTAAGGGCAAATTCGATAACTCTGAGCCATAATCTTGGAAAAATAGGTTCTGGTAAAATTAGGAAGCTGAAATTGAGCGGGCTATGTCCTCGTGTAGATGGTATCCCTGAAGAACTCTAAGGGTAAAGATTGAAGTTCTTTATAGCCCCCCTCCCCCCGAGTGGTGTATCAAACTCCTCCGGGATACCCAAACAGTAACCTCCTATGGTTAAATTTTTAATATTGATTAGACTACTTAAAAAATTAAAGAAGTGGAATTTGATCCCCCCGTGTGGGAGCACGTTTTAAAGATCCTGGAAATACCATTCAGGAAATGTAATTAAAATGGAATTCCAAGGCCAGCTGACTGAGCGCCGGTCAAAAAACCAAGATTTAGGGTTCTTTTCGCAAGGAAGAGAAAGAGAGAGAGAGTATATTAAAAAAATTTTTACAATAGAATAACAGCGATTAGTTTTAAGTATTTACAATTATTATTATGTACAGCATTTAGTTTTATTTACAATTTTATGGCTTACCTAGCTTAGATTTAGATTCTAAGGACATGATTAAATGATTAAATGATTAATGTCCTGCGTAAACAGACCACACTCACACATCGGGCTGCTGACCAGATTAATTTTGTGTAGACACTCATTCAAATTATAATGATTTGAACGAGCTCTACAGATCAATACCGACAATTGTCTGGTTAACTGGTGTTGGGAGAACCACGGTGTTTTGTCTCTGACGAAGAATCGATGGAAGTAGATTGCTCCTGTCACGGGAGCATTTACGTCCCTATTTAATAATAATTTCAGTACGAAACATTCATAACAGCCAGAGCCATCTTTTGAAAACGAACCAAACTAATTTGTACTCCTAATAATTGTATCTTAAATGCAAATTTTGAAGTTTAAAACTTCGAAACTCCGTTTTTTCAATCTTCTAATAATTTACTACGGAGTTTCGAAGACTTCAAAGTTTCTGAAAATGAAGCTTCTAAATCTTCGACCTTCGAAGGAAAGTTAAACCCCTACTACAAAACCCATGTAAGTCGAATTCTCGTTAAGGTGAACTTCTCTTACTCGAAGCCTTGGATAAGTCGAAACCTCTACAACTCGAAGATTTTAGTCCTTCCCTTGAGATTCAAGTTATCGAGGTTCGACTGTAATTACCCGGCGACCTCTCTTTGTTAGTTGAATTTGAAAAGAGAAATCGAATAAAAAATTGGTGAGATAAAAGAGGAGATACTTGGGAGGCAGACCTTTCTCTTTAAAGCATAACGGTGCCTCGCATGCGAACGGAAATGGCCGTATAAAGATGAAACGGTCAACATTCGGGAGCCAAGAAAAATTTACGGCATGCATGTCGCGGTGGCTATTCATTGTCAGCCCACACGGCAACTGCAGCTGTACGCTCTCGAAAAGATGACGACGTCGCCAGACACTCTCGAGAACACATTAAGCCAGCACCGTACTTGTTCGTACCTCTACAGACTGCACAGGCACCACCGCAGGCTCTACACTCTATAGTGACTCCCACAAGTAACACTACCCAACTGATACTCACTGATTTCAATGAAATTTAACGTACTTATTAAACACCGAAAAATATTAACGATGTTCTGGAGATAGAATTGGAGACAAAAGTACAAGAAATTCTAAATCCATCAATATATTGGTAATGAAAGCCATTCATGAGTACATTTTGCATTAAAAAAATAGATTCATTTAAAAAGCTTTCGTTCAATTAGTGAATTTCATGTTATATTTATTTGTTAATCAAATTGTCTTGATATTATAAAAAATTGTAAATGACTTTTGTGAATGATTGTACCCCCTGATTTGAACTTCAAGATTATTTGCACATCAAAATAGAATATTGTATTTTTTGTGCCTACTGAGGCTTGTTGATAAACATACAGTGTATCTTATCACCAAAAAACTATTTCTACTCATAAGTCTATTGAATGCGAACCATTGTTTTCAGCAATAAAATTTAAAATTGAAATTGAAAATAAAAACAAAATCGAAATATTTTCAATATTCTTCAAATAAAATAATATTTTCAAAAATTACTGCTTCAAATAAATTATCTTATTTTCAAACAATTACTGCATCAAATAAAATATTTTATTTTCGAAATTGTACACATACTTTAAAATAGATAGAATTATATATTATTTACTATTTAAAATATTATTTTCCCCAGTTCTGAATGGAGAATCATCATACACAACAATAGTCAATAAGTCGTTGATTAAAAATATCGTTGGTTGATATTAATATTTCACACAGAAAGCTGGTGAAATTACTTATGAGATGACCATTAGCCTGTAAGAGGTTAATTAAGAGTGGGGGTTGGCGAATAAGAGTGCAGCGGTTGTTTTGCAGCTGTGGCTGAGTGGAGTACGCGAAAGTAGTTAGTGAAAAACAGCACGATTCAGACTGATGAACATCGGAGTTGGGGCTGGTTGCCACAAAAACACATACATATACTTTACACTTTGCAGGATCGTATTTTTCTGCACTGCAATAGTCTATAATACATAGTAATTAATTATATATATACATACTAATTAATTTCTAACTGTGAAATGTATCACGATAAATGTATAATAGTATACTGATGTCTTCGTTCTTAAAACATGCGGTGGCAACCTAAAATTATGTTAAATCATTCAAACCGTACGATTCCAGACAGGGCCGTCCTAAGATATTCGGTGCCCGTAGACTACTAAAAATAATGCGCCCCTCTTCATAAGAAAAATGCACGGGAATTGGAAAAAATCAATTTATTACCATTACACTAAACGGAAACATAAAATTCATACATAATTTTTAAAAAACCTATATGAACAAAAGAAACTTTATGGTAAACAAAAAACGAAAGTAACTTATATATTTATTTTTCTACCTTTTTCTTTTGTAAATTGATCAATAATATTACACGTATTTAAATTATTAAATAAGTCACTCTCGATCAATAAAATACTGAAATCATTTGAACAAGATCTTTCGCCGCTGCAATCTCTAGTGGCAATACTTGAAAAAAATTTCGAGTCAATTATTGTCCTTAAACTAAGTTTAGTAGATGTATTTTCTTTATTTTTCAATAAATATACGTGTTTAAAATGTAATTAATATAATTTTTTAATAATTTTTTAATCATAATATGAACAAAAATTGAAACACAATTTGGAAGTGAACATTCGGACATCTAGTATTAGCAGAAGGCAGTGGTCCTTAACGGCTTTTCTAATCAAACACAAAATCGTAACCTAACCTAATCACACCACAACTCATTCTATTCGAATGATTTTTCCATTACCAGATCAAATACTGGATGACAGCTATAATGCAAAGATTATATGAATAGAATGAATTGTGGTTAAGTTAGTTCTAATAACTAAATCAGAGTGAGACACTGTTTTCTGTCTCATCTCCTCAGCATGTTTAGAAAAAAAAGTGAACAGATGCGCGTGGTTCAGCGTTACGTTGCCACGGAGCGTGCAGGAATACGAAAAACTCAATACAGTATTAGCGATAGTTTTTTGCGAATATCTCGAAAACTAAAATCGAGCAGCGGTAACATGTATAGGAAAAAGTTGTTCAAAACGTAGAAATGTATAACATTTATCAAAACCTGAGAGGAGACCCAACTTCTAAATAATTACGAAAAAATTGATACATTTTCTAAATTTTTTATGTAATTTTTTTGTCGTAAGTCAAACTCGAGAAGTTACCCGTATGAGTTTGATTATGGGTATTGCCTTTTCTCGTTTCACCCGAATTTTATATCTTATTGTTGTTTAATATGCGAAATACATTTACATTTTCATATTGTTAATTATTACCCAAAACGGTATATATGGTAATTTGCGTGACCGCTAACAATGAGTTCGTAATAGAGAAAGATCAAAACGAGAAATCGACAAGTTCCAGAGTTTCTTACGCGAACAACTCAACAAGTTGTTTTCCGTCTTCGTAACAGTACAGGAAGATAGATCCCACAGACAGAATCTTTCGACTGATGGAACCTGGGATTTCGAAACCTGCATGATGTATTTACGAGAAACCTGCTTCTACAAGATACATGCTCTGGCTGACAGGAAGAAATTAGAACGATATGAGAAACCGTTCGCAAAGAATGGAAACCGCTCAGGTTACGAAGAAAACACGCTATACAGGAAGCCCAAATTGGCTCCCCTTAATGAGGGGCATAGACTTTATCTAGACTTCGTTTATCAATAGTCCGCCGGTTTAGTTAGCGAAACTATTAATCATCGGCTATTAACAATAACCCAGAGCTGGGAAAAATAGTATATAATAAAAAATAATTAAAAAAATAAAATATAAAAAAATTTCGTAGACAAAAGTTGTATTGTTTATTAAATCGAATATAATGCAAAAAAATTTTTTTGAAAAGACAATTTTTGAGATTTCAAGGTCACGATTTTTTTTTAAATTAATGCTACATTTTGTTTCTACATTATTATAGTGCGTAAAAAGACAAATTCAACTATATATAAAAATATATACTAATGATATATTACAGTAGAGAACGAGTTACAAAATTAAAAAAATTTCAAAGTCGATGCGGCAACACTTCCCGTTATCCGATCGATTTCAAATTTTGCACACATTATTTTTTCGTCAAGTGTCACAATTCTAGGGGGTCTCCCGAAAAAAATTCGAAAAAATAATTTTCACCAAGTATAGCTAAGGACCACCCTTAATCGTCGTGCATGTGCGTGAAAAGCGCTAAGAATCCCATCGCTGCATACAATACCTAAATGTTTAATTAATTGATTAGTATACGGCGTAAGTTTATGCAATTCTCAATTTTTGTATACAAATTTTAAGAAAATAGTACTAAATAAAATTCTACTTTCATTGGTAATAGCATTAGGTAATCCAAAATATATAAAAATATATTAAAAAAATTTATAAACCATAAATGCATGAAGATTCGCAGTCTAACGATTACTATTTAAAAACATCATTTTAGCCTTAAAAAATTCTACATATGTACTTATGTATAATGAAGTGAGTTTCTTCTTAATTCTGATTTTTATGAAGTCTAATTTATTCTCGTTAGAATATTCATCTGATTGGTTCCTGACGAACGCGTTCCGTGTCTGTGCAGATAATATTAAACCACATTGAACCGTGTATGAAATGTTAATAAAGCATTCCATTAAATTGAATGAGTTTCCGAAATTTCAAATGTTTCCCAAGCATTAACTTTTACTGTTCTTGTAAACGGTAAAATCATCTAATGGCTTTGCTCGACTAATTACAGTTCAGTGGATGATTTCCGTGTTTAGTTTGAGAAATAATAGTCGGAGGCGTAGCATTACACAAGATTTATATTTAAAGGAGAGCAAAGAGTTTTCTACTCACTCTCGTTTCTCATGACTCGTGACCTTTTAACTGGGATCGGAGGACTAGCGATGTAATTTATATTGTTTCTTGGTAACTCGTATGTTTGAAATTGCAGAAACTCGTGCTGTCGCAATTCTGTGAACGGTACACGTAGTCGGAGGATAGTATAACCCACTCGGTGATTGTTCGCGTATAATGCTGCTACACGTTTTATTTAAACCACACTTTCGGAAAAGGTTATTATGTTATTCCCGTTGCACAGTATGTATACATATACAAGATTTCCCACGCAACTCTGCCGAGCAATAACTCTATCAAGTAGTTGGCGAAATAGTGGCGGGTCAAGTCAAGTGGAGGTCCCAAGCGGTAAAAATTTTGGGGACCTTGAACTCAAGTTAGAAATAGAATTTGCAAAAATACTCTCGTAAACTTAATTTTTCGTAAATATATTGAATTTTTTTGTAAAAACCAAGCGGTAAAAAATTTGGGGCCCTTGAACTCAAGTTAGAAATAGAACTTGCAAGAAAACTTTCACAAACTTAATTTTTCGTAAATATATTGAATTTTTTTGGAAAAACAAATGAATGTTGCGGATTAGGGGATCTATGGTATCCCGGGGCCTGTATTAATAATTTAAAAAATACGTTTCGTAGATTTGTGTCAATTAAACATATTCTGAAAATTTCATCGAAATCAGTCGACGTTGCAATTAGTTACAAACGTTTAAAACAAAATTTTCAGCATATGTGTAACTATAGATATACAAAACATGTATTTTAAATTTTCTTGAAGGGCCCAAATAAAAAAGTTTCGAAAAATGTCTTCATTGTTTTTGCATGTAACCTTGTAAATTATAATTATTTGGAAAATCTTTTTACCGAATACTTGACAGACATTCTTTACACAAAATTTGGGAGAGGGTAGCACACACCGTTGTTGACTTTTACTTGGCATTCAAGCACAGAGAATTCTGTAGAGGAGCTCTCGAACTATCGGCACACACGAGTCCACCATTATTTTCTCAGGAAGCTCTGGTAGACAGGAAAACGAAATCCGAAACTTTCGTCTCCAGACCGTCTAACGACCACCTTATCGAAGGAAATCGTGTCTAAACATGAGCTACTAGGCTGTCAGCTGCCACGGACAATGTTCTTCATAATATTGATTTTCTGTTCCGTGCTATAAAGTTCAGGGGTATCGATCATGTTCATTCAGTTATAATAGATAATGCACGAAAAATAAGAAAACCTTAAAACACAATTGCCAAAGTAATAAGATTCGAAGATAATTGTTAAATAAATTCAGGCAACGAAAGTTTTGAAAATAGATTTAAAGAATTAATCGTCCTTTATGTGACAATACTAAATCTGTAAATAAGAAGAAACGCAAAACAAATTTAATTTATTTTTGAGCGCTTTCCACCTATTAATAAGGAGAACAAAAAAACTAATATTAATTTTATTTTGTTTCTTCTTATTCATGAAGTATTTTCATATTAATGAAGATTATAATTTACTTACAATATTGTTTAATCTATTATTAATTTTAATCTTCCTTAGTGTAACAATACAGAATCTATCAATTAGAAGAAACATAAAATATAATTAATTCATTTTTAAGCTTTCCATCTATCAAGGAAAACAAGAAAAAATATTAATTCATTTTTTAACTGAGTCATACGGTTAGCGCTTTCCCTGTACGAGAGAAAGTTGGAAGGGAGGGTATTTAACATTTTTCCGGTAACCCTTTGAATCAACCGAGCATGCATCCTGTATAATCCTTCTGCCACTTCTTTGTTCAAGCCAAGTATTCGTGCAACCAATGTAACAGCTGTTTTCAACCTAAAATGAAATTATTATGTAATTGTATTAGCATTGTGAGAAAAACAAGAAAATTAATAGATTAAAACGTTACACTGTACACACTACACAATACGTATTGTACATATTTAATAGAAAGCTTATTCAACGTATGCGAAGAAATTGTTTAATCATTTGTACACAAATACAAAGTAACATTTTATTTTCGGACCACTTTCAAAATAAAAATGTTCAAACGTAAAGTGCTAGTCAAGCGCAAAGGGTTGGCCAAAGGCTTAAATGGAAACAACGAAGAATTTAATGTTCATATCAGTGATAGTCACGTGACTCATCTTTTTTAAGGTCGATCAAATGCACGACACGCTCTGTAATGCAATGAAAGCTACCTATTAACTCGTCCAGTATGGTGAGGGTCACCGCGATGACTGGTGCAGTTAAACATGTATGGCATGTACATATGTAACACTTGAAATATCAAGTCGTTCTACAAGTAATATGATTTTAATCGGTCGGTTTGTTGTCCGAAAAATAACACAACATAGGGTAACCTGTACTATTGCTGGCACTGCAGTAGTTATTGCCACTTTTGATTTAAACGGCAAAAATGTTAAGGATTCCTGCTGTAGAAAATCCTTTTTTATTACTTCTTATTTATATTTCAAAGCAACGCTGTAACTTTTCATAACAGAGTTCCACATATCGTCGGCTGAATGTGAGAACTAGGTAACTTGAAATTTGGACATTTTGAGTTATCTACTTAAAAACTTTGTTACCTATCGAAGTAATCTACTATTACTGAAAAATTAATTTGTAAATCTCACAATCAGTTGCAAACTACGTTTTCTATCTTCAATTTATTCTTGTTCACAGAGAAACGGCGAAACAAGAAAATCACCGAGATTTACGCCACAAAATATCCAGATTACACTTTTCTTCAAACGAAAAGCAATGCGGATCTATTCAAAAATAACAAAACGTTCTGTGTCGAAATCAAACCGAAACAAGGACACTTAAGAGACGACAACCGGAAGTTCCAAATATGTCCGTACTGTTTGATGCAGTATCATAAGGTAACGTTATAATCAAGAGCAGATTACCTATACTGTGAATCTACCGATAGCACCGGTGTTCCGATTACTACCGTCTTTTTCGCGGTGATGCGTGGCGATTTTAGCCTCGGTAACGTAACCTTTTCGATAAAACGGGGTACCTTGAGCACTCCGCAGACTGTGAAACAATTCTTAATATATACATATGAGAAAGCAAGAGGTTAGGCTACTTTTAAAGACGGAACAATCGTCCCGAAAATAATACCAGTGTATTCCCGCCAATATAACTGCCAAAGGGGTGTCAGGGCTCTGGCCGCTCTTTCAAAAGTGTGTTTTCGAATTTTTCAAATTTCGAAACACTTTTTAGATAGGCCTCGTTGGTACTCATTTTATGAGGAAATCTTCCATCTAAGACGTTAATAACATTTTCCAGTCGAAATCCCCAGCAGCAATCGAGAAAATAAATTTTTCAAATTTTGAAACACTTTTCAGATAGGCCTTGTTGGTACTCGTGTTATGAGGAAATAGTACCAGAAGCGCCCTTTAGACGCTTCGCTAATTTGCACTAACTCTGAAGCGTTTCTAGTATTGTACGAGTTTGCAAATAGGAAACTACCTGTAATAAATGTGAGAGACTGTAATTTATCTTTGCAGGATTGTAAGAGACTAAATTGCGAATTTGAACAGCCTCAGGCTACAATAAAAGGAGAAAAAAAATTCTTCCCAAACAAGGCGGTTGTAATCAGAACATTGGATAGCACACGTGTGTCGTCTTTTCATCCAGGAGAATAGAGATAGCACAGTTCTTCATATGTTTCTGTACCATAATGTGAAGTAAATATGAGGAATTGTAATTTTGAAATTTTTGTGTTTTCAGCTGAAGAAGAGAACGATAGAAGCTCGCAGTTCCTATTGTCCATTCGATCTTTTCTCCGGAGTGCAAGAACGAATGAAATCGGCTTTAAAAGGACTCCTAGAATCACCGCAGAACAATTTAAAAATATTTAAGGACGGTATAGATGTATATAATCAAGAATTATCTCCGAACGATCTCGAAAATGTTCTGGCCGAATGGTTTCACAATTCCGTGACCAGTAAGACGAAAGAAGAATACATTGACGAATTCTGCGATTTGATCTGCGCTGCTCTTCTACATCCGTTTGATCAAGAGGGACTAAAACCATCTCCTGCATACGAATCATGCACATCCACTACGCAGGACTTTGAACCAGACAGTTATATTAACGCACACGTAGCTGCAAAAGCAAAGAAACTTCTATACTTTACTGGCGAGGTAACAGACGTTACAGTCATTATTTATACAATACCTTCATAGTTAGACGGGACATTCTTGCTGTCAAGATCGTTCATGCACGAATTTTTAAGATTTTTCTCAGAGAAACTATTGAACCTTCCACAGGGTGTACCTGTTTGTGCTCATTTCAAGGTCATAGTTAAATATGAATTTAAATATAATACACTGTTAAATATGTCTCAACGACTTTCTAAAAATCAAAAAATAGTGTCTGCGCACGGTTTATGCAACCGAATCCCTCCGAGGCTGTCGCTCTAATAGAGACATTAATTTATCATCAATAAATGAGGACGCGAATCCCGCAACCTTGCAATCCTGGAAATGGACAGAATAGTGGCCCGGCGTGCAGGCTCTGCGTTCATGTTTCTGCAATCAGCCTGCACGCATTCTGCGCGCGCAGCAGCCTGTCCAAAATCGAACAGCCTGGGCTTGAGCAGCTCCGGGCGTTGTACTGCCAGTAAACTGCAGGTCAGAAACTCGCCAGGCTGGGCTAGGTGGCAGGCAGTGCTGACTGGGTAAAAATCCCAGGGCCGGCGCAAGGCAGGTTCAGCGCGTTCCCCGGAACACGGTCTCGCGTTTTGAAAGGCCCCGCGGTCTACAAAAATTCATCAGACATTTTGCAGGACACCCTGTTTAGTAGATTGAATATTCGGGTGTATGTAGAAAATGCAATCGCATAATCCATAAACCGCATAATAGTAATTCCTTATTGTGAAATTTAAGTACAGGATTTGAATGTGTATTCTGGCCCCGCAAAATTTTTGAATCGGGCTCCGCGGAAGGTCACGCCAGCCCTGAATTAAATCTTTACAATAATTCTTCAGGAATGCAATTTGGAGGGCGAAACTTTACCAAATAATTCTGTATTGGAAAGGATCTTGCACATGCAGAAAGTGCCCTTTGTTACTGCGGAGTATGTGTATAATATATATTCAAAATGTCGGACATGGTTAAAAGACGACATGGTGTATGACAATTTAATAGTAACACAGACGCTCTGGGATCCAGTGAAACTTTATTGTAAATCTCCGGTAAGTAAATTTGTATAGTCTCATAATTAATGGTACACACTTATATACATGAGTATAACTTTTTTATTAATGGACCAGACAGCTTCACTTTTTCTGCCAAGCTATTAGATACCATATCGTCTAGTAAAGTAATCCATCTAGCTTGGGAGAAAAAGTGAAGTCGTTTGATCAATTTATAAAATAGTTATTCCGTTTTAAAGAGTGTGCTATCAATTATGAGACCGACTATACATGTATAAATACAAATGTAGATGTATAAATATATGTCATTTAGTGATCGTAACGTTCATCCCACATGTTGGTTTTGTTTTTTCAGAAAGCTGGTACAGTAAGCGCAAAAGCTTTGCGAGAAAGCCGCTTGAAAAGATGTATCAAATGCATCCAGATTTCAAAAAATGCGAAGAACAAGTACGATCGTGATGAAATTAAAAATTATAATTCAGACATTGAAGGAATTGCAGACAACAGCCATGTTGAAAATGTTTCCTGTATCGCCACATCAAATTTAGTTCCTATGTACTTGGAAGCTAGTTCTGTATCCTGTAATAAATCTGATAAGATACACAATGGAGGCAATGGATGTCGTAGCGAAGAAGAAATGGATTCTTGTATAAACTCTAGAGATTTACTATATTTACAGAATTATCTCTTATTTACATGTGCCAGGGATTGTTCAATACTAATGGCATTTCGAGAATTAAATGTGTAAGTGATAATAGAGTATATTGTTATATTATAATAGTTAATATAAAAAGTCTAAGACTAGATTTTATACGAATTATAAAAAGCTCAATCACAAGATGAAGTTTACATAGAATTGCCCTGATATCATAAATTGGTTTGTAAAAATCAGCTTGATATACGAGTATGGTAAATCATCCCAGATAGCACAAAGCTTGATGAAAAACGTCTTTTATACGCCTGTCGCAAGCTGTAAGTCTGTCTTAAAGACATATTTAAAGACCTTTTCTGAACTTTCATTCGTCTTTAATTGATCTTTGACACGTCTTTGTTACAAATGTTACGTCTTACAGAGCGCTCTTATACGACTTTCTCGCGACTTACAGACGACTTTTTGTTTGTTAAAAGAGTCGTCTAAAAAATGTAGCTTTAAGACCTCTTTTTGGCATCTTTCTGTGCACCTTTTAGGCGTCTTTTTATGGGGCTTTCAGACTGCTTTTCAGCGTCTTTCGGGGATCTTGGGGATCTTACAGCTACTATAAATAAAATATTGCGACATAAAGTCAAAAAATTGTATATATATATTTACTCGAGCTATAATATGTTAATAATTAAATAATATGAACGTTTATTAATAATTAATTGATAGTAGATCATTATTCATTATTTACTTATTTATTTATTCTGTTTCTGCAGAGATGCGTCGTTTACTCCGAATAAAGGTGTGTTGAAACTTTCCAATGGACTCAGTTTTCTCTGTGACGTCGGAATTTCGGATATAGACCCTAAAAGTCTTCACTGCATCGAGAAACATCGTCAACGAGATGAGGATATTTTAAACTCTGTAATTAACATTTTAGAAGAAGATTTAGCGCTTAAGAACCAATCATCGAAGAAACTGTACACATAACCCAGGTAGCAAAAAATCCAATTTTGGACGAGATTCTGTGCGCGCAGTTGGTTCTATCTCTGCTGTTCAATGGACCACGGATTTGGATCTGGGCAGAAAGACGGCACAATAATTATATACGCATGTACAATAATTATATAAAATCTTAATATCTATCGCAAAATATAAATCTTATTGAATACTCGCAACTTAAAACTACACGCTGCTGCTGTCTTCTATGCTGCCGTCTTCTATGCTGCTGTCTTCTTCTTCTTAGCTTATCCTCTTCCTAGCCTGTCTTCTCCTAAGCATGTCCTCTTCTTAGTCTGTCCTCTTCTTAGCCTCTCCTCTTCTTAGCCTGTCCTCTTCTTAGCTGAAGCAAAACAGAAAACGAGCTCACAAGAGCAAACCAAACCATCAGTCATCGAGCTCACGAGAGCAAACCAGACCATCAGACAACGAGCTCACAAGAGCAAACCAGACAATCAGAAAACGAGCCCACGAGAGAAAACCAGAAAAATAGACAACGAGCCCACCAGAGAAAACCAGGAAAATAGACAACATGCTCACGAGAGCAAACCCAACTAACCCCGCACACGAGTGCGGCCTGACCGAGCTATAGGCGATTCGGGTAGCCCCAGGGACGCGACTCCCCGTACTCACTCACGGGCCTCAACCGTGAGTGAGCCCCTGAGGAAACTCCGATCGGAGGAATACCAATTTTCAACAAGATGTGAAAATTCTTCGAAGAGGAACTTGTGAAAGTTTGAAAATGAACTCTTGGTAAAACCGAAATTATAGCTGCACAAGAGACCCGGTAACGGAGTCAAAACGAATGCGATATTACTTCTGGCTCCCTTTCTCACAACGCAAGACTTATACTAAGTTACGCAATTACTTCGAGTAGTTATCGAGAAATTAGATAGGCAAAAGTGCGAATTTGATAAACAGAAGCAGGAGGGAAACCACAAGTCCAACGTCAGAAATATAAAAATGTTTTGAACACTGAACTGTGAAAGTTTCTTTTCCGACGGAAATTGCAATAAGAATATTGAAGAGAAACATTAAAATTGATTGTTGAGTGAAACAGGTGAAAGCCGATAAAGTGTGAAGAAAGCAACAAGCATATAAGAATATTTGAATTAAAACTCACCGGGGAACCCTTGGTCACTGTTAGTCCACTCCTGGTCCACCCCTGGTCTCCCGGGACTTCCTAGCACCCCCGGCACCGCAACGCTTCCATCCCTGCTGATTCCGCCGGTCCGACTAAGTGATGGTATTGTTGGCGCTTTTCGCGCGCATGCGCGAGTTTCGTCAGGGCCGTGTCTACGTTTACGTCCGAAAGTGGGAAACTACTCTCAGGGGAAAAAGTAGTGGGGGACTATTATGGGTGACCAAGGTACCCGATCTTCGTACTTCACTGAGGCCGTCCGAGGCTAAAATCGTCGCGCATGCGCGCGAAAAACGCCAACAATACCATCACTGCGTGAATCTCCTCAGTGGCCTTCTGTACCGACGAGATCACGTCGATGGCCTTCTGTTTTTTACTCCAGTCAAAATACATTCTAGAGGGCGTAAGAAAACATCGAATTATTCGAGGGACACGATGTCTCATAAGGCTGGCAGTCTTTAACTGTATCTCGTCGGTGCTTCCTGGTGCTTCCGTGGATCTAGTTCCAACACTTACCGTTCGTCAGCGTAGATGGCGTAAGAGTAACACATTGTGTGGAACGTTCTCAAATAAACAAGCGTGTCTCTTCTACTACTATAATTCAATATTATGTTACACTATAAATAAATTTGTTGGTGGGGAACCAAAAACATATAAATATTAATAAAATAGTGAATGTTAACAGGTTAATCGATACTATTTACATCGATAGAAATTTACATTATCGACATTATCTACCATCCGCTATAGCTGGCCATGGTTACTATTGTGTGAGACTGTGTGAGACCACCGGCGAGATAATAGTATCTCGTCCGTGATCACCGACGAGATCGGGGATCGTGTCGCGTGAATATTTCAGTGTTCTCTAACGCCTTCTAGGATTTATTTTCACTGGAGTGAGAAACAGAAGCATCGAGGAAATCTCGTCGGTACAGAAAACTGTATCTCGTCGGTGGAACAACTTTCCGCGATGTGGTCTTTCAGATCACTGTAATTTCCACGTTATCCCCGCGGCCGTTTCGCCCACTTACCGTCTCGCGGAATAGCACGGGGGCTGGCAGTCTTCAACAGTATCTCGTCGGTGCCCCGCTGTAATTCTTGAGGGCTCTGTGACGGCGCCCCTCCCCAACGGGAGAGAAAGAACGAACGAGCCGTTGCGGCGCGGCGCTCTCTCGGTCTCGGCTGGCAGTCGACGTTCGTAAATGGCGACATACCGATGTCGAATGTTCGTAGCGAATTGGTGAATCGTCGTACGTGATGATGGCTCGTCACTGAACCTCGGACGGCGATGGGCACGCAAAAGCCGGAAGAATGGGCGAATTTGCTGATCACACGTTTCGAGGAACAGGTACATCCCAGCTGTGACTCGGTCTACAAATCTGTTTAGCTTTCTTTTCCCGTTTCTATCCGCCTTCCCTCTATCGTAGTCGTCTCCTCTCTTTTTCTTACCTACCCTCCTTCCGGTGCTTTCTCTCGCTCTTTCTCTAACCCCTTCCTCTCTATTTCTTTTTATTCCTCTTTCTTTACCTTTACTTACACTTAGTCCTTTCTTTTGTCTCGTCCTACTTCGTCTCCTCTTATCGTTTCTGGCATGCTTCCTTTTGTTTATTATTTACATCGTTCGCCTTTCGGTTGACATTATATCGAAATAATTCTACCGTGCTCCGTACACAATGGGAAAGGCCGGCAGCGGACACTTTGATTGCTTAAAGTTTTCTAAGCGAACACGATTCCGTGCGATTGACATCGTTCGTGCACTAGAGCCATATACCACTGAGTAAAACACAGTTTCTATCAATGAATGAATAATATTGGTGAACAGTGAACAATTTCAAGAACGAGAGGATATTGTATGTCAAGGAAAATTTCACATCATCTAATATCTACAACACGGAACTATTATAGGAACAGTTGATCCATTATTTCCGTTGTCCTCCTTTAACTTTATAACTTTATCAATGAAGACAAATACGCGTCTCTGTATGTTTCTGTTTTATTGAATTATTTTTTCACTTTATCAATGGCGCGAGTACGTTCGTTGTTTATAAACGTGAACCGCGGTGATTTTCAGTTTCTTTGAGAAATTTTGTATATCATTTAACGTAAACAATTTATTATTATCTTCTCATTTACTGGTGTAGTCATTAATAGTTGGTATCATTGTCCTCACGACTGCCTGTATCGTTCAGACCGTCCTTCGTTTGTTCGTTGATTGATTCGTTCATTCATGGGAAGATGCTTCCTCGCGGTCTCCTCCCTCTACACGCCTTGGACTCCACGATTTGACCTTCGCCCCTTCCTTCTCCCTTTCCTCTCTACCCTGTCAGCTATTCAGTTAAAGGTGTATACAAGGTGTTCGAAAGTTTCAGTAAAATTTTCAAAATTTATTACAAATCAGATTTTTAACCCATTGCCCTCCTTTATCGAGTGTGAAGAGAAAGAAAAATGTAAATAAAACGGGTTCTTAAGTGTCTTGTCTTTTAGTTAATAAAATATAAATTACAACAAAGTTTGAGGGCTATATTTAATGTAATTAGTAAACAAAATTGTTTAAAATAAGTAGCAGTCAAGGAGCTGACCTTTGAAGTACATTTTAAAAGACTTAAAATACTAAGAAGTCGTTGGCTACAAAATTGATAATTAATTCGGAGTGCAAAGGGTTAAATTAATAGCTTGTACATGGTCGTAAAATACAGTTATGAGATTTTCAAAACCTGACGTAAAATTAAATATATTTAAAACCCCTGAAAAGATGCGATCAATCTGATTAAATAAATTGAATGGAAACTTAAATACATGTATTACGTTTCATAGTAATGGGATCATTTCATAAAACATCGATTTATCCTGACTAATATTCATTGTACATATCTATCTTGTTTTTACCACGAGGATAATTCAAATTTGTTAAAAAAAATTAAAAAATTACATTATTGGAATACTTTTTATCGTTTCCGTGCTTGCTTGCAACTTTTGTTGTAAACGGATTCGTGAATGAAAATTACCCCCGGCTTATAGTAGAAGAGTTCGAATTCTGTGATACCTATATAGGTGAATTATGCTTTATTTCTTCTGTTCTGCTCGACAAACAATTGTGAAAAAATTCACGAACATTCTACTAGGGGGGACAAACAACAGTGAATTATTTCAGAATTTTTCGACGCGAAATCGATTTTGAGAAAAATCCGGAAAGGCACAATTGAAGAATTAGACGAAAATTGAAGAATTACATAACAACAACATATAGACTTCGATGCAAATATGTACCGACAAGAGACAAATCCAATTATACGAATACGCGTGTAATATTCGAGTTTTATGACAATTTACATATGCCACTGTAACGGTCTCTTCGATCGGTTAATATACATGTACACAAATGCCGTGTATATGAATCTTGATAATGTTTCATTGTAAATATTAATTCTCGGAATAATCGTTATCGTCAGCAAATAATAAAAATAAAGAAAAAAACAGGAAGTTATATTTCCGTAACAAAATTTTTATCTGATCTTTGCATATTCGAGAAACCGGAAATATATTGGTTATATACATTTATACGTGTATAGAAATATGTGAAATGTAAAAACTTGAACATTAAGCTATAAAAATGTTTTCAAGTAACAATTGTATGTTTCATATTTACGTTTGATACACTCCATTGATCAGTTCATGTTTCTTATTTTTCCATCTTTCTCTTTTCGTATGTTTAATCATTTATTATCTGTTTGTTTATTATAATTTATTCATTCGAAATATTAGCAATGAATATTGATAATGTTATATGAATTGTATCATCCATTTCATTCAAGCTATTTTGCAAGTAATTTCGAATATTAAGTGGTAAATATTGAGGGATTTTATCATGTAGAAAATTGTATTAAGGTAACGATAACAGTTTTAACCCTTAGCACTCGGGTGGTGAGTCCAAGTCACCACTAAAAATTGGTGTACCATCATTTACAATAACGTTTATATCATTAAATATGGTATCCATTTAGTTACCAAACATTTTAAATAAAATAAAATGAAGAGAATCACATAGAATGATTCTAGGTTGGAAGAAATATTTAATTTTCGTGTTGAAATAAGTCAGAGTGCTAATGGTTAATAATTATTTGGTCAAGTTTAATGACACACAACATTCTGTGTATTCTCAGAACTAATTAGGTAATAATTTGTTTTATGCATAGTTGCCGTGTCGCAGTGGCCCACAAACCACCCATTCTCGTATGAACGAAGAAAGAAACAAAAAATGCTTGATAAAAATTTCTCGCTATCGTTTTTCTCTTGTAATATCCAGTCTCACTAAGATACTTCAAAATGTAACTGAAACTGTACCATGTCCTGGAGGTCAACGTATATGCCACAGTACGGACCAAGATCGGCATTGCTATGAATCTATCATTATTGTTTTGGACACTTTGGAAAAGTGTCTTGCGAATCAACCAAAAGACACAGTTAAATTCGACGAGGCTATGAACGTTAAGTTTCTTCTTAGAGAAATATGCCAATTTATAGGTATTGAAGTCTTCATTATAATCGTCGTTATTCTGTATACTTTTAACATTGTTAAATGAAAATCATTGAATACTATTTGCAGATATTCCAAACGATAGTGCCCAAAATACTCATTTGAAGAATTTGGCAAGCAAAGTATTGTTTGCATTGAGCTTAAACTTTTTCAATGCTGTGTTTAACAGAATATCAGCTAGACTTCAAGAATTAGCGAAATGTAGTGATGAAAATGTTGATTACAGTGATATCGAACTAATTCAACATATTAACGTGGATGTTCATAGACTAACAAAACTTTTAAACGGTAAGTTTGCCATTTTTATAGACATTTAGAATGGGTATTATACAAATATTAAGTCGTAGTATGTAGTAGTATATAACAGATCATAAAAATTACATTATGATAATAAGTTTATTCTAATTTCATTAGACATCACTTTTTTCATTAGAATTCTAGTGTTTTCAATAAAAAAAAGAAACAATTAAGTAGCATATTTTACTTCACGTTAATTAACAGTTTTTTATTTGCTATTTTTTTTACTATGTATATTATAAAATCAATATAAAATTAAAATTTATCGACGTTACTAACTATTTAGATATACAAAGTAAAAGGACAGCTTAAACTTATAGAACAATTAGAGTGTGTTTATACATACACATTAAGTTGAATATCATATAATTTTAAGTATAATTTATATTTGTGTTACAACTGTATTTAGTTTTATTTTGACATAGTAGTTATTTACTGTTATCATATTGTTTATTATTGCAGAGACCATTAAAAAATTTAAGCAACTGAAAAAGTCTGCGCACATAGTTCTTATGAATTCATTGGAAAAAGCAATTTGGAACTGGATGGACACTTATCCACATGAATTTGCTGATATTCAAAAAAAGCCTATTGAAGATCTTGGGAAAGCATGCGAAGATTTGTTCGATATTCTTGACACATTCGCAGACAATAAAAAAGGAAGAGCTGCAGCTGTTTGGCCTCTACAAATTATGCTTCTGATACTTTCACCAAAAGTTTTAGAGGAAATAGTTAACGCTGATTCTAGTTCTCCTTGTCCGGCGAAACATACGAAAAAAAAGCAATTTATTGAAATGGTTAAAAGAGGTGTAGGGATGCATGGTAGCTCTAGCAGACAAATAGTTGAAGCTGCAGCAGCAGTCACCCGTATTAAACTTTGTAAAGCGTCAACATACATAAACAATCTAGATTCAAAGAACGTCATCTTCACGCTTGTTCAACATGTAATCAATGATTTAATGACACTACTTTTTAGTCCAGGAAAGCTATTCTCTCGTGGTCAAAGCTACGTTGCACAAGACATCGACCTAATGATAGACTGTTTTGTTAGCTGTTTTCGCATTAAACCTCACAACAACGAAGTACTTAAAGTCTGCTTGAATCTGAGTTTTCCATCAACATACCAATTTGTCTTGGTCAGCTCATTGTACAAGTAAGACCAAAGTCATTGCAACAGAATCAATTTCGAATTTCTTTGAATGTCTTAGAGATTTTACTTAACCCTTTGTGCTCCTTTGTCAAGTGTGATTCGACATCGGAGAAAGAAAAATGTAAATGAAACGGTTTTTTTTTTATTTTTTAGTTAAAAACAAATATAAATTATAACAAAGTTTGAAAGCCATATTTAATATAATTACTAAATAAAATTATTTGAAATAAACAGCAACCAAGAAACTGTTCTTTGAAGTAAATTTCAAATAAAACACTTAAAGTAGTAAGGAGTTGTTGGCAACAAAATTGATAATTAATTCGGAGTGCAAAGGGTTAATATTTTATCTAAATTCTTTTTAGCATTTAACTCTTATCAAAGTCTTGAACAAAAAATTTGAATGCATCTTTTGTTTTAGAATTGTAACTCAACCAAGACTGCCGTGGTGGCCTCAAATAGATCTTCTGTATTCACGCAGTACAGAACTTAGGAATATGTTTGCCGATATTTTAAGTAAAGTGACGCAGAGTTACACAACACATACACCATTACGAGTGATCCAAAGCTTCACGCTAAAAGGTAAAGAGCAGAGCAAGTATAGAGATCGTGGAGAAGAAATATCCAGTTACAGAAATTTACTGCTATGGATGGTGAAACTTATTCATGCTGATCCCATGTTATTGCTAAACGTAAGTATTTTATATACAATCGAACCTCCATAACTCGAATCTCAGAGGAAGAACTAAAATCTTCGATTTGTAGGGGATTTCTACGAAAATTCGACTTACAGGGGGCTTGTACAAGAGATAATAATTTACTGATTGTAATAGTTTTTAAAGTAAGAAAAGTTCAATTTTCGGAGACGAATTATTTTATTATATATGTATAGTAAATATAATATACTAGGCTCTGACATATTAAGAAGATCTGTGATTTTACTCTGCGTTAATGAATTAACAGATTGTTGATCAATGGTATTTTCAACAATAACCAAAGCAGAGAGTACATTTTCTTCAATATCATTGTATCTTTCTGCGAACCTTTATTAAACATTTACTGCTGTTTTGGCTCGTTTAGCTTCTACACTTGTGAAAAATAATTCGAGTTAAAAGAAGTTTTATTTCGATTTATAGAGGTTTTTAAAGTGCAGTGGAAGGGAATGAACAAAATTTTTTAGTTAAAGAAGTTCGAGTTATTGAGGTTTGACTGTACTAAACGGAGATTTGTGATGAGCTTATGAAAAAAAGATATTACTAAGTTTTATATTTACATATGTATTACTTGTGTATAATGAAAACTTCTGCTTTTCTTTACAGAATCAAGGGAAAGCTGGTCATGAAATACAAAGTTCTACATTAGAATTAATCAAAGGTTTAGTTTCCTTGGTTCATCAACCGACAATGCCAGATATAGCATACGAAGCAATGGAAGCATTATTAGTATTGCATCATCCAGATAAAATAAAAGCATGGAACCCGGAAGCTCCGATCAATACATTTTGGGATGTTAGTTCACAAGTTCTGTTCTCGATTTGTCAAAAATTAATTCAACATCAAATTGTTAATTACACCTGTATACTAAAATGGCTTAGGGAAATATTGATTTGTAGAAATGCTTTTCTAGCACAGCATAAGGATTATGCGAATGTGGGTAGTCAGATTGCTATCTGTAAGCAGGCACACATTGAACTGGAGGTTCGTTTCAATTCGATCGTATGATTCAATTTATTTTGTATCGCTTGTACTGCAATATTCATTACCATTTATATTTTCAGGTTGTACTTTTTATGTACTTGTGGAGCATAAATATGGAAGCGGTTTTAGTATCAATGTCTTGTTTTGCGTTGTTGTGTGAAGAAGCAGAAATACGTTGCGGTAGCGATGAAGTAGCCGTTACTTGTTTACTTCCTAATTATCATTTATATCTTGAATTGGCACAAGCTTCTACTGTGTTAGTCACTGGTAAGTTTTAATATTTCATACATTGATGGTTTGATTTACATTTGATTTACATGTCATATTTCCTAGATTAAATTTTGAAAAATAGAAATTCGAATCGAAAAACGAAAACTAAACCGACAATAATCTAACTATGAAATGGTATACAATAATATATTCGTTTTTCGAAAGATAGAAAAAATAAATTGATTATTATTATATTCGATTTTCTTGCAAACTTAACTTGCTTATTTCAAAATTAATTTCGATTCGAGTTTCTAATGCAAATATTTTTACCCGAATTCAAACATTCATTCATGAATTTTTGAATTCACTTTGTATTTTGATTAGTATAATCCTTATACGGCTGCAGTAGAGTATTAAAGACCTTGTTACCATAACAGCCAGCGGGGAAAGTGAAATATGTTATCACGATCATAATCATGGTACGTGCTATTCAAAAGATACATTTCAGATATGATTCAGATTACATTACTATCTTTTCTTTTAATTAATTCATTTGTAATTATTAATACGTAGCTATTCAATGAATAATGGATAATAATGAACAGAATATATTTTAGGACGCGTTGCTTTACAAAAGAGAATTATGGCCTTATTGAGGAAGATAGAACATTGTGTGAATGGTGTACAACCTGTATGTATTATGTAACAATTTATATTTTATGTTTTAGATACTATAATTAGTAATTACTAAACTGTAGAATTTTAAATTAATAGTGTAAACTAAATATCTAATTTAGTATACTAATAACGAACAAATTAAATGGTATAAATAAACTTTTAATAATATTTAACAGATTCATTGGATTTTAAATAGACTAAAATTATTCATAACGAAGTAGATTTTTATTTAATTGTAAATTCCTCATATTGATCTACAAAAATATAAATTTACATGTACCCCCACAGTCTAGTAATTACTTAGTATTTATAAATAAAAAGTCATGTGAACACAGCTTTTCTTTATATTCAGGCATGGGAAGAGACATTTAAAAATTGGAAAATAACTTCTCAACAATTGGTGAATTATCCTAAGTTTAAAATCGAGGACGGTCAAATGGAATCCCACCGAAGTACAGGAAAACGTAGAGCATCGCATCAAAATTCAGAACACGAATTAGAGGATCAAATCAACGAATGGGCAAATATGACGGGAGTTCTCTGCGCTTTAGGCGGAGTGTGTTTGCAAGAACGCTCTTCGAATATACCATTGTCAAGCATGCTACCAAATTCTGATTTAAAGAAATGTTCTTTAAAGCAAGATCATTGCATATCAAATCCAAGTCAGGAGGTTCAACATTGCACGCAATTTGTTTCGCACTTGTTGCATTTACTGATTTGCAACAATGAAAAGTTTGGAAATCAAATTCAGAACCACGTGAAAGAATTGGTTGGCCATGAGATGAGTCCTGCGTTATACCCAATACTTTTCGATCAGATCAAAAGTATGGTTGAGAAATTCTTTAATCAGGCTGGGCAAATCGTTGTTGAAGATATTAATACTCAGTTCATCGAACATATAATATTTATCATGAAGAATATATTGGATTCAAAGACGGAACAGCCTTCTGAATACCTTGGAATGACCAGTATAGAGGGAATGATGTTAGCAATTGTCAGATATGTTCGACATTTGGACATGACTGTACATTCTATACATATTAAGACAAAATTATGTCAGCTTGTCGAAGCAATGATGGAAAGACGAGATGACTTAGCATTTCGACAAGAAATGAAGTTTCGAAATAAGCTCGTGGAATATTTAACCGATTGGGTAATGGGTGCTACACATCAAATTACTCCATCAACTAGCGGAGATATAACTGTTTATACTAGGTAAACTACTCTTTATGTTATATTAAAAGCAATACGAGTGTTATCTTTTTATAAATACACAATATTCGGTTTACTTTTCGTACATAATTCAAAACTGTGATAAATAAAATATACAGATGATTCGTTTGAATATTTGTATTTGGCGTTTTAGGGATTTGGATCAAGCCTGCATGGAAGCAGTGGGAGCATTGTTGCGAGGTCTTCCTTTGCAACCAGAGGAATCAGACCGTGGCGATTTGATGGAAGCGAAATCTCAATTATTTTTAAAATATTTTACTCTCTTTATGAATTTGTTAAACGATTGTAACGAAGCCGCTGCGGAGGAAAAGGAACTCGCGTCTCAGCAGCCACGTTTATCCAGTGGTAAATTGTCTACACTGCGCAATGCTACCATACAAGCAATGAGTAATCTTCTTAGCGCAAATATTGATAGCGGTTTGATGCATTCGTTAAGTAAGTCATACTACGTGTACATATATAACTTAAATTGATTTGTTTCTCAACATTTTTCCCTTTTTTAAATGTCTTTATATTTATAGGTTTGGGTTATAATCCTGACTTACAAACACGAGCAGCATTCATGGAAGTTCTCACGAAAATTCTTCAACAAGGAACAGAATTCGATACGCTGGCAGAGACAGTATTAGCTGATAGATTTGAACAATTAGTTCAACTTG
Organism: Lasioglossum zephyrum; assembly: GCA_028455615.1. Classification (NCBI taxonomy): domain Eukaryota; kingdom Metazoa; phylum Arthropoda; class Insecta; order Hymenoptera; family Halictidae; genus Lasioglossum; species Lasioglossum zephyrum. The sequence continues at coordinate 21,459,733 of CM052326.1, read as the reverse complement.
TTACAATGATCAGCGACAAAGGGGAATTACCTATCGCGATGGCTTTAGCTAATGTTGTAACAACGAATCAGATGGATGAGCTTGCTCGAGTCTTTGTGACATTGTTCGACGCAAAACACTTATTATCACCACTTTTATGGAATATGTTCTATCGCGAGGTCGAAGTTTCCGATTGCATGCAAACTCTATTTCGGGGAAACAGCCTTGGAAGCAAAATTATGGCGTTTTGCTTCAAAATTTATGGCGCAAGTTATTTGCAAAATTTATTGGAACCGTTGATAAGACCTCTGTTAGGTGACACGACAACTGGTTTCGAAGTTGATAGCGCAAGAATGGACACCAACGAAGACATAGAACAAAATGGACGTAATTTGATAGCGTTGACGCAGAAAGTATTCGATGCTATAGTATCTTCAGCCGATCGGTAAGTTTTTAAAACGTATGAAATTAAAATATACAAAATGCGTCACTTAATACTATTTGTTACATAAAAAGAAAGTTTACACAATTATTCTATAGCAGGGGTTCTTAAGCTTATCTAGTCTGAGGCTCCCTCTTGAACAACGTTTTTTGCGGACCCTATCCCAACCCTAGGAATTTTATTCATTTTAGTTATTTGAATAAAAGCGAAAAGTTGGGAGATGTAAAGTTAATGTCAAAATTGTTTCGCAGACCTTCAGAGGTCTGCGGACTATAGTTTAAGAGTCTCTATTCTATAGTATTAAGGAGTGCTTAATGTATATACATAGATTCAACAATTAGTAATCACTGATATGTTCTTTAAATTTTTTATTGGAACTAATGTTGATGATATGAATTAACTAGATATGTAGTTTTTTTTATTTCTTGCATAAATAAACAGTACGTGCATCTTAAATGTATGCACGCTGTAATTTCCCTGAGTATTAAAAATGCAAAGAAATGTTGTATGATGTCAAGGACACATAAGTACATTATATCAAGAACACATCGTGATGATAATTAGTTGATCTTGCGACGAGTCGGAGAGTCTTGTGAAGATCACATTTATATTTAAAATAGTTCCGCATTCTTGTTTATTACATATTCTTGTCAGTGACACCAAATTGTTTATACTAGACACTATTTACATAATGTAAATACTGCTACTACACCGCTACGCCGGCTTCTGTTTATGCGCGCAGCTCTTCTTACTTGACGATATTAAATTATTAAGATAATTGAAATTATTAAATTATTTTAATAAATTGAATTATAATATAAATAAAATCAATATTAAAATTAATTAAATTATTAAACTTCAATTTTGGTGATTGCATAATCGGATTTTAAACTTGTATGTGAAGCGTAACATTGGAGTACATTATCGTATTGCTGCATTACTAAACTTTCTTTTATTCAGTGTTATACCGACTAAAATGTTACTTAAATACAGTTTGCTATGCTATTTTCTTCTACAAGGATATGCAGAGCCAAGTGTTTGAAAATCTAAAAGAATTGGGGCAACGCATGATCGCTGTATATGGAGTAATCATATAAGAACCATAAAATAATATAAGAATTTTTAATAATGGAAAACAGTAGACAGACATTGCATTGGGACTTTGGCAGGACTCTTCAAGGCTGTTGTAAAGTCAAATAACTATCATCATTGTGTGTCCTCTTTGATATGTTACAAGATTTTTCTGAACACATTGTTTTGTGATTTTAACACTAATTTCTAATTTAATTTAACATTTGATCAATTTTATATAATATTACAGTAATGTCTCGATCGACGCAAAGTCTCTGGGAGATTCGTTTGCGTTGATCTCAGACAAGTAGCTACTTTTTGAGCATCAAAGGCTGAGCCGAGAACGAAGCAACTGCGACTCTCCGCGTCTCTTCTTTTCCCATACGCTTAGACAAGTACATATCATCAGAATCATATTTTTTATCATTTTGCATTAGAAAAATGCCACGAATATGTTGATGAAAATTCCATAAAAAAATAAGTGATAATAAAAGATATATTATTTTGATTCTCCGCGTCGAATTAATAGTGGTTCACATCGATATACCCGAGCAGAGATCTGATTACACAGTGGATGGGATATCCTTTTTGTGTTTATCGCTTACAGCCTTTTTGCGTCAATCGAGACATTACTGTAATTCTGTTTTATGGATGGCATTCATAATACTAGTCAACAATTCTTCCAGGTTTCCACCACAATTGCGATCTATGTGTCATTGCCTATATCAAGTACTGAGCAAAAGATTCCCACAATGTCCACAAAACAATATTGGCGCAGTAGGAACAGTAATATTTTTGCGTTTCATTAATCCAGCTATTGTATCACCTCTAGAAATGGGTATCGTGAATAAACCTGTACCTTCTCAAGTAAAAAGGGGCCTCATGCTAATGTCTAAAATACTTCAAAATATTGCGAATCATGTGGAGTTCAGTAAAGAACAACATATGTTACCTTTCAACGATTTTTTACGGGCGCATTTCGAAATTGGAAGACGATTTTTCATACGGATAGCATCGGATTGTGAAACGGTAGATCAGGCCAGTCACCCAATGTCATTTGTGTCAGATGCTAATGTTTTAGCGCTGCATAGATTGCTTTGGAATCATCAAGAAAGAATTGGTGATTACCTTAGCAGCAGCCGTGACCATAAGGCGGTTGGCAGAAGACCTTTCGACAAAATGGCTACCTTGTTGGCGTACCTTGGCCCACCTGAACACAAACCAGTAGATTCACAGTACGTAATCGTCAAAATATTTTGAATTAATTATAAACTGTCATTAAAAGGGAGTAGACTCTTTCTTCCAAAATTGCAAGGGTGCGGGATTCGCGTTCTCATTTCTCGATAATACAAAAATGGGGGTTTTCAGTAGCCAAAAACGCTAGATAAAAGATTGATCTGGGGTGCTATCGCCCACAAAAGTTTTATTATTACCACGATATTACACAGATTAGATAAACTGCGTGTACACGGGTATTTTAGTACCCGTTCAAAACCGCGATCTCTAGTACCAATGTCTAAAATACATTAATTTCATTTGAACAGCTTAGTATTTTCTTCATCTTACGCTCGGTGGTCAAGCATTGATATGTCTTCAACTAATTTCGAAGAAATCATGGTGAAACACAATATGCATGAAAAGGAAGAATTTAAGAGCATCAAGAATTTAAATATCTTCTACCAAGCGGGAACCAGTAAACAGGGATATCCTATATTTTACTACATTGCCAGACGTTATAAGTATGTACTTCTATCTTCAACTTTTTGTTTTTCAATACTAGGAATAATTTCTAAATATTAACCCGAACTTTGTATTTTTATAGAACATGTCTTGGCGATACACACGACGAATTGCTGATATATCATGTAATCCTTACGCTGAAACCATTTTGGCATGCTCCGTACGAATTGGTTGTTGATTTCACGCATACGTGTCCAGACAATCGGTTCAGAACTGACTTTCTACAGAAATGGCTATATATATTGCCTAAAACCGCCTACGAAAAAATTCACGCTGCATATATTTACAATTGCAATAGCTGGGTAAGGGAATACACGAAGTTCCATGACAGAATCTTGGCGCCCCTGAAAAACAATAAAAAAGTAATATTTCTCGATGGACCGAATCGTTTGAACGATGCAATTGATATTGACCAACAGAAACTGCCTGGTGCTACGCTCTCTCTTGACGAAGATTTGAAGGTTTTCAACAGCGCCTTGAAACTTTCTCACAAGGAAACTAAGGTATCCGTGAAAGTTGGACCAACTGCTATACAAATTACCTCGGCGGAGCGATGCAAAGTGCTTTCGCATTCCGTTCTTTTAAATGATGTTTATTACGCGTCCGAAATAGAAAATGTTTGTTTACTAGATGACAATCAATTCACATTAAGCATCTCGAATGAAACTGGCCCGTTATGTTTCATTCATAACGATCGCGATAGCATCGTTCAGGCTATAATTCATATAAAAAAGCGATGGGTACTGTCACAGCCAGAGTCTGTGTCTGTTCACCCAAAGATTCGACCGAAACACGTACCTGGCACGTTACTGAACATGGCTTTATTGAATCTCGGTAGCTCGGATCCAAATCTGAGAACAGCAGCATACAATCAACTGTGCGCTTTAACAGCAACATTCGACTTGAAAATCGAAGGACAGTTATTGGAAACATCTGGTCTCTGCATACCATCGAATAATACGATATTCATCAAACACCTCAGTGAAACGTTGGCCGCGAAGGATCCACACCTCACGCTGGAATTTCTAGAAGAATGCATACAAGGATTCAGATTATCGAGCATTGAGTTGAAACATCTGTGTTTGGAATATATGACTCCATGGTTGAACAATCTTGTGCGATTTTACAAACCAAACGATGGAGGAGGGAAACGTCAAAAACAAGTGACGAATATTTTAGAGAAATTAATTACATTGACCATTGAGGAGGTAGAAATGTATCCAAGTATACAAGCCAAGATATGGAGCACAATTGGAAGATTGCCAGACCTAATAGATACGGTACTAGATAATTTCATTCAGCGTAGCGCCAACGAACTTGGGTCTCCAACGGTTGAAATAATGGCAGACACAGCAGTAGCTCTAGCATCTGGAAATGTTCAGTTGGTCGCGAAGAAAGTAATTGGAAGACTCTGTCGAGTTGTCGATAAAACCTGTACTTCTCCAACACAATTGCTAGAACAGCATACAGGATGGAACGATATTGCTATTCTCGCAAGATATTTACTGATGCTGTCTTTCAATAACTGTCTGGACGTGGGAAAACATCTGCCCTATTTGTTTCACACAGTAACGTTTCTTGTCTGTTCCGGTAGTTTGAGTATGCGAGCATCTACGCACGGGTTGGTTATTAACAGCATTCACTCGCTCTGCACTTGTAGCTCTCCTTCTTTCTCAGAGGACACTTACAGAATATTGCGAATGAGTTTAGACGAGTTTTCTCTTCCAAAGTTTTATTTACTTTTCGGTATTAGCAAAGTAAAATCTGCTGCGGGTACAGCATTTAAATCTAGTTATAAACAGACGAACGAGAAATGGGCTGGCACCGAGCGTAGCGTCACAAGCACACACGACAGGGAGAGGCTCTCGTTAACTAGCTTAGAAATTATCACGGATGCTCTCCTTGAAATAATGGAGGCTTGTATGCGAGACATTCCACAATGCGATTGGTTGAAAACTTGGACTTCTTTAGCGAGAAATTTCGCCTTCTGCTATAATCCAGCTCTTCAACCGAGAGCTTTGATCGTCTTCGGATGCATCAGTAAAAGTATCACCGATCAAGATATGAAACAACTATTAAAAATACTGGTCAAGGCATTGGAGAGTTTTAGCGACATCACTTTGCTTGAAGCAATTATCATGTGCCTCATTCGGTTACAGCCGTTACTGAGATCAGTAAGTTATAACTTAAATTATTATTATTCGTAGCAATTATATTCGTAACTTCTTCATTATTTATTATTCGCAGTGAAAAATGTTTATATAAGGTTGATTGGTTTTGAGGGATGCATACTTTGGTGTTGTATCTCTCGAAACCATTCAACATAATATAAACATTCTTCGCTACGAATAATAATAATGATAAAAATCGAACCACTCTGTATGTATATGTACCATTGAGTTTCGAATATTTTATAATCTAATATTTTTCAGGAATCTCCGATACATCGATCTTTATTTTGGGTAGCAACGTCAGTTCTTCAGTTGGATGAAGCATCTTTATATGCATGCGGTTTAGCACTTCTTGAACAGAACCTGCATACTTTAGAATCTCAAGGAAATTTCGATGACAAGGTATGGACTTTTGATTCGCACATTTATTTACATTATAATAGTGTTCAGTACATTTATTTTTTGTCTCAAATATATGCACTACTTGTATTTAGACTCTGGAACATGTGATGATGTCAACTCGCGAACCTTTGGAGTCGCATTTCAAGCTTTTGGATCAAGCTGTAGGACTGTCATTTAAGTCCAATTTCCATTTTGCGTTAGTTGGACATCTTTTGAAAGGATACAGACATCCTACGCCAACTACTGTAACAAGAACAGCTAGAGTACTCACCATGTTGTTAGGTATTGTTGCAAAACCATCCAGAAGGGACAAATTTGAAGTAACACCAGACAGCGTAGCTTATTTAGCTGGTAAAGCTCTTTTTACCTCATTTTTAATTACATGTTTGTTTGTGTTCGTACATCGAAAAATAATAATTGACACGTTCTTATGCAATTAGCTTTGGTATCTGTGTCTGAAGAAGTGAGAAGCAGATGCCATGTTAGACATTCGGTCACCAAAAATGCAGAATCGGATAGTACCGATTGTATTGATAATTTGCTTCCTCATAATGCAGTGAGTAGGTTTTGTAATTTTTTTTATGTAGTAAATTATTTTTTTTAGTATTATACATTGTATTTCATATAATATACATTTGTAAATGTAAATGTTGATATATCTATAAGTCTTACATAAACTTTAATTGTTTAACTTAATAAACATAAACTACTGTTAATGTTTAACCTTTAGCACTCGAATGGCGACTCTGAAAGAGGCGCCACTAATATTGTTTACATTATTAAATGTGTCGTTATCTAATCAATTACCAAACATTTTTGTATTGTATCATATTTCATATGCATAAAACTTGAAAAATCATAGGGAATTGAAGTTTTCTAGCAATGTTTAATTTTCGGGTTAAAGTAGCTCCGAGTGCAAAGGGTTAAATATTATATGTACGAATATGTTTTATAAATTATGTCTTCATGTATAGGATACATCAAATGCAACAACCAGCAATCCTACAAATCGCCGACAGAAATCATGGGATTTATTGGATCAATCTGCGCTCACTCAGGCTAGGCAACAAAAACAGTATTCAACGCATCAGGTATGCGCCATTTTATTTAATGTTACAGAAAAGAAATAATATTATACATATTAAGCAGCAGGGACTGATTCCAGGTACTAAGTTAAGAAAACAAAAGATCATAAAGAAAAGCGTGAGAGGACCTTGTTTTTCAGTTACAGCTTATCTTGTGTGACAACGATCTTTTCCATAAATATCGTAGAATTGAATATAAATAATAGGAAGTATTATAAAGCAATTGAAGCAATTACTATGAAACTACGTTCGGTGAAAGAAATTTTTTATAGAGTGTTGCGTTTTAAAAATGAATTGCTCCAACTGTAAACTAGAACATTCTCAAGACGCAATACGCTATCAGAAACACATAATAATTTTCTTCCACAACATAGCTTTAAAACTATATAGTATATAGTTAATACTATATAGTTAATACTAATTGTTCGAATTACTTTATGATACATCGTAATCATATTTAACATCAAATCTGTCGTATCTACACGAAAAATCGTCGTTACATAAAATAAGCTGAAACTCGAGAACAAGGTTATACCAGGCATATATTTATATGAATTTCTTTTCTTATTTTTTTTGTGCTGAATCAAACCCTGCTGTACTTCCCACATGTTCTGCCTCGCCTTATATATAAGTAATAGTATTTATCCTATAAATATAGGACACGTTACAAATTTTGACATCTTAATTTTCTTGCTAGTATTACTCAAAAATAAAAATGTTCCATACTAAAGTGAAATGGTGTCGAGAAGAGAATATTCTAGTATCATTAGTTCTTACATGAGTAGACGCGTAAAGATATAGTACTTATTTCAACAAGTTAATAGTTTAGAATATATTTCCATTGTAATAATTCGGAAACACCATTACTTCCTTACCAAGTAAGAAAGTTAAAAAGTTGTTGGTTTTATTTACAGAGTAGGTGCAACATATCGACTATTCATATCACAGTATTTTACAGAACAATGTCCTTTATTGTTTAATGCATTAGATGATATTTTGCCACATTTAGCAATAATACGTTGCTTCTGTGGTTGGAGTTTTAGCGTAAACATTATTCTTCAAATTGTTTGATAAGAAAAAGTCGAGGGACGTTAGAGTAGATGATACATAGTGTGTTCAACTTTATTTGTATCGTTCATTGCTGTGTTTCTTTGATTAGTGTCAAAATCATGTATCAAGCTTCATAGTTTGGTAGTATGTATGATTTTTGTGAGAATATCTCTCTGCATACAATTGTCTTGGATGCACTTACTCTTTTCACCTTCAAAGTACACTGTACACTGATACTTCGTGTATCTTTTTATGTATTTCATTTTGTGGACACAAGTCTCAAATTAAATATTGGTGAAAGTCCCATAAAAGATAATGAAAAATAAAGAAGTCGCTAACTTATAATATGTTTAATACTAGTTTTTCATTATTGATAAAACAAAATCGAATACAAAACTGCAAAGTAGTAATATAATATTTCGTAAATTTGGGTGTAGAAAAGCTACGAACTGTTCACATTTTAAAATATGATTTGCAAATGAAAAAGCTAGATTATAATTTATATGAATATCGGAGATTTTCATAATTCCTTTGCGACATCATATTGGCTAATACGTTATATATATATTCTTTAGTGTATCTTTAAAAAGATAAAAGTCATATTCATATTTATTAATATTATTTATTGTTTTTTTTTTGTTCTGGTATGTTCCTCTGTTTTCTATTACGGTCTCAATGCTCTCATCTACCTATGCCTATCTTGCCTGTGTCTGGGTTGCTTAAAACGCAATGCAACTTGTCACTTATGTGTGTCATACTTCTTCCATCTGTACGAAAATGATGATGTACGCAACATTAACCAGACTGGACGGATTTTATTTAAAACGCAGCGATCCTTTTCGGTACCGACTGCTAAGGAAACAAAATCCTCTGAGGAAACGGAACCAAAGGTATATTTATTCTATTCTTATTAGAAACACTTCATTTATTTTTCTTTTCCTAATCAATTTCAATGCTATGCATACGATTGTGTATTATATTATTAAATAATACAATATTTTAATCTCATAATTACAAAATGAAATATTCCTTTTATCATGAACACATTTTAGGGGTAGACTTTTCCTTGCATAATCAGAAATTTTTGCCTTTCTCCTATATTATCCAGTAGATTTGAACGAGAAGATGTGATAAATCCATATTTCGATCCTGCTGGATCAATGGTTCTAAAGTTATAAATGTTTAAAGTTGAGCAATTTCCAGTATTTTAGACAGGTTTGAGCGGAGTCGCTAGGTAATAGCACACTCAGTCTTTTTTTAATAAAGTGTACAGAAAAATATTTCTTCTATAAAAACATATACTTTTGTTGTTTATAAAGTTTCAAGATCCAAATTGCAAAGAAGGGCTCCGTACGAAGATGCAAACAAAATATTACTTCTTCGCTTCACGACAAATGAATCAACTTTAAACATTTGTAACTATTGAACTATTGATCCTCCAGGTTCGAAACTTGGATTTCTCACATAGTCTCGTTAAAATTTAGTAGATAACATAGGAAAAAGGTAAAAATCTATAGGAGAAAGGCAAAAATTTCTGGTTATGTGAGGAAAAAAGCAGCCCATTTTAGTATTATCACTTTGATTTACAGAATGTATCTACACATACTAAAGTTTTTATAATTCATACAGAATCGAAGTGCCAGAGTCAGTGTCAGCAACGAAAATAATGTATTACTCGATCCAGAAGTACTGACAGATTTTTCAACGCAAACTTTAGTTTTAACTGTACTGGTTACTTTGGTAAAAAATTCGACTGATGAAAATGAGCAACGAATTCTTTATGAATACCTTGCAGAAGCTTCAGTAGTATTTCCAAAAGTATTCCCAGTAATGTAAGTTCTTGTGTTACAAAAACTTCTAGATACTATACATTAATAATTATTAACTCGTTGACTGCCGAGCGTATTTTGTTGGTTGTGGAATCAGATTGAGGTGTCGAATTTATGGAACTGACAATTTTATAATTTGGAGGCTCGTATGGAGGAGCAATTTGTTACTTAGAATATTACATTTTTTGGACTCAAGGTCACCTAAAGGTAATGACTTAAGCATTTTCAAATGTATTTTCTCAGCCGCTACAAGATAAAATAACAAAAAAATTCTTAATAAAAAAATAACGATGACCTTGAGAAAAACTACGAAAAAATAACCGGACAAAAAAAATTGTTCTTCTGTGATATTCTCCTTTGATATTATTTAAAATATGCCTTTTAATATTTTTCTTGTCATTAAAACATAAAGGAGATATTTAGGTGGCCTGCTTTGGCTGAGACACCCTGTATAGATAGAGATAGAGATATAGAAATTCCTTTACCTCGACTTGATGGTACATTGGTCGCAGCATCTTCTTGGTTCTCAACCTTAGACTAGCAAAAACTGATTATTGACAAGTTAAGGTTGAGAGAGGGCTTGCAAGGAAACGGTTTTTTGAGCTGGCGGAAGTTTATGGGAATTTAAAATCATGCTATGACCATCATGGTACACTATTGTAAAGTTTAGTGCCAACCAGTGGTGACCATCATGGCAGTCAACGTGTTAAACTATATTTACGTAATGTGTTAAAGATATGTATATACGTTATTCACATTATTTTGATTTTTACAGTCACAATCTGCTCGATGCAAAAATCAATAGTGTTTTGTCTTCCTGTCATGATCAAGGCATATTAAATTCTGTACAAGCAATTATACAGAATATGATTGCGTGCGAAGATACGAGCCAGCAACAATTACATTATTTACAAAGTTGTGGATTTGGAGGACTGTGGAGATTTGCTGGTCCATATACAAATGTGAGTGAATATTATAGTTAATGTAATTAATTGAGGATACTAGTGCAACCCAAACTAAGGATACATAAACAGTATTCGCTCTAAGAGTGATCACTAGATTTAGTTCAAGAGTGAATAAATTCCCATTAATAGTACGTACGCTCTTGGATGCTCGATCGTATAACAGTGTAAGACAATTCGAAGTAGAATATCAATGATATAATAGTAATGCCAAGACAATTTGATTATTTTTCGATTTATATATATTATATTAGTTAGTAATCACTAATATATTTTTAAAATATTTTTTAAGAATACGAGATCATACAGTAATTTATCTGATTCACATGACACCCAACAAGATATTTGGCCTATATTTACTGTATATATAGAGCATAATTTATAATTTATCATATACATTATAAGAAGAAAATTGAAAATAAAAAAGTTAGCATCACATTGGTATTTTAAAGAATACAATAAGTTTTGAATTTTTGCCGCCGCGGTCGCTGTTTCGCTTTCTTTTTCGCTCGCTATCCTTTTCTATGTTCTAAACTCACTCCATTCTGTCAATTAAATAATTAAGTACAGTTGAAATTATATCGTGCTTAGTGTCATTTTAATAAAAGATGCCAGAAATAAGTTGGTGGACTTCCATAATAAATAATGTAAAATAAAAAAGTTTTGTAATTGGATTAGTGGTTCGGTTAATTAATTATCCAGTGGAAAGGATTGGCGAACTGACTTGACGTAGATTGATCTTTTATCTAGCGTTTTCGACTACTGAAAAAATCACATTTTTTTATATCTTTCAGTCTAATTGCACAGCCAAAAGTGCTCAGTTATTTGTGAATTGTCTAGAAGCAATGATAGAGACATGTTTACCAGTTGATGATGGTGAAGGATTAAATAGTAGTGAAGTTCTATCTGAGAAAAGTAAACGAATTGATATACAAACTTCGGAAGGCACGTCGAAAGGCAAAACTTCTAAACTATGGACTAATCGAACCAGTGTACGTACATTTTCAGAAAGAAAGGATGAAACTTCTCGGAATACTATAACTGTTCACAGAGAGTAAGTTAATTATTAGTGATTTAATGAAAGTTTCATTTCATTCGAGTTTATAGGGATGTTTTAGTAAAATATTATACATATATTTATTGATACAAATAAAATGATGTCGATAATTATGATATTAATTAACGATATGAATTTCAGTCGCAGTATTGAAAGCAGAGGAGATATTTCTATGGATTCTACGAGTCATGGAGGAAGCACTTGTAGTAGTAGCTGTTCACAACCTTAACAATTAGCATGTGAATTTAAAAAACAGTGCTGTAAACATGCGCGAAAGGGGCAAGTTGGTTGGAAATTGCAACGAGAACTAAGGTATGTTTAAATAACTTGTTTAATAATGTAATTATTTGTTATTTAGAATATATTTGTTTACTTATTTATCTTCCATAGTGATAAACTGTTGGAGAACATTTATTATTTTAATAATGATATACACTGTTGACCGTTTAATCAATTTTATTTTGTAATTAAATTTATTATTAGTAGTATCTTTATTCTCAAATACATTTGCCTTTCGGCGTTGCATTTTCTGTCTTCTTCCTTCACTTTCACATTCCTTATATAATCACATTTTCTTAACTCTACCTTATTGTCCTTCAGTACTTCTACACTGTTTTATTCCTCCACTCCTCTCTCTTTTTTTTCTCTTAGCTTGCTTCCCCAATTTGCGCCTTTTCCCTTTCCATCCAGAATTTCTTTTATTTCTTCCATCTGCCTACACCTCCACACGAGGTGTTCTAACATCCCGCATGCTTTCCTCCCTTCTTTTTCCCAAAATTTATTTGCTTTTTCCTCGTTGCCGAACCTCAGTCTTGCTACCGTCATCACCCTATCCCGTTTTCTTCCTCTTTTTCCTATCAGGTATCTCGGTCTCCCCACCGTTCATATTTCTTTGTACCTGGCTACACTTCTTGACTTGCACACCTTCTCTGACCTTACCTGTTCTTGCACCTCCCTATCTTTACTTAAAACTCTTCCCTCTATTCTTTCTTCCTCTTCTCTTAATCTAACTACCTCTTCTATCCCCGTCCCTCATAGCCTTTTTCTCTCTCCTCCCCATCTATCTAGCTTTCCCTCTTCTTCCTCCTTCCTTCTTTCTCTCCAACATTCCTTTAATAACTTTCGGTTTTCTTCTTCTCTTATTTTCTGCTCATATCTAACCGCTTTCTACACTGCTTCTATCCTTATTCTGTCTTATTCTTCATACGTTTCTTACTATGTACCCTGGCGTTGTTCTTTCTCACCCAGGATCCATCGTATACTGGGTGTCCCAGTTAACTTCACCACCTTGAAGACCTTGATTAGTTTTAGTAATAGAAAAAAACGTTATCGGACAATATTAACTTAACTGAATGGGCAATATAATGATTGGAAAAAAACTTTTTTTAAGGTCATTTTTTCTAGATATCATCTAGATCATTAATTTTTCTTTAAATGGAATTATATATTCCTTTCATAACGATGTAATAGTATAACGAATAACGGTACAACAATTTTGAGTGGTAACTATTAACGTTAATTAAAGTCACTATTAACTTTACCGGTGCTGTATATTTTATCGCTTCCATCATGTAGAATGAATTAATAGGAGTGTGCGGGTTTCCGCATTTACAGGTTCGAATCGGGTCGGAAAAAATCGGGCGGGCTCTCGGGTGAGTACTTGAGACATCTGAATGTTCGAGTAGCTTGACCGCGTCGGTTAGTTTGATCGTGTCGAGTAGCTTGTTCGTGTCGAGTAGCTTGATCGTGTCGGGTAGCTTGATCGTCACAGGTAGCCGGAGACATTCGGATTACGATTACATAGATTGGCCAAACTCAGACGCGATCTTTTTATACTCGAGATTGGACATACGATTCGTAATTTACACCAATGCGATCTTGAATTTTGTATTCGCTTTTATAAGACGATATATATGTATAATTATTATTTTTCGTGTGATAATTTCGATTTCGATTTAGACTACGATTCAGGCTAGTCATCGTGTATCCTGTTCGGCCGAAGAACTAATTATTATTATCAAATTAATTTTTATTACATCACCATGTGTTATACTAATACATAAATTGAAAACTGAAATGTGTAAATGTCCCTGCAAAATGCACTTTACTGTTGTTCGAATCACAACTAAAATATTCATAATATAAAAATAAATGTTAAGGAATATAAAATATATAGCACCGGTAAAGTAAATAGTGACTCGGGATCACCGCTAAAAATTGTTGTACCATTATTCTAAATATAGTTTACATCATTAAATATGTTGGATCCAACCAACTGCTAAACATTGGAGTATTGTACAAGGTATTATATCAATTACATATCCGTGAAATGAAAGAAATCATATACAATCGAATTATACTAGCTAGAAACAAATTTTTAATTTTCGAGTTAAAATAGCTCCGGGAGCAAAGGGATAAAGTCAGTATTGATAGTTGCCTCCTCCTAATCATTTAAATTATCAGAGTGCTTGTTTATAGTAACTTTATTATGTATTTTCAATCAAGGAACGCAAACTTTCTGGCTCCGTGGTATTGCTGCAACATGTCAAATCAGTTTAATCCAATGCCGTCCACCTCACGTTAATGAACCCACTGGAATGGAATCCAACACACATTTACTCATCGCCAGAATTTTGTTTTCTTCAATAGCAGTACTATTATTCTCTTATCTCTGAAGCTCGCGAAGATGCGTTGTAAGAAACGAGTAAAAACAGCGAGACACGAACGGATACTACTATATCGATGAAAATTTTAATTATTCGTTGGTAAAAGTTCAAACTTTTTTCCTACTCGCGTTTAAAAATGTCCACAGAATATAAAATTTTCGAATTTTTTAGAAAGAAATATGTATAGAAAGCTAATGTAGTTTGATTTTGCGTCAGAAAGATATTATATTTAATGATGGTAAGTTATGTATTAGATAATAAATATTTTTAATAAGAAAGTTCCATTATGCGGACGTGTAATGATTCTATCTTTTCGTCTTGAAGATAAGTCGTGTACGTTACGTTATTCTATTTTCAGTTAAATACTACACGTGGATCGAAAGAATGCAGGCCTAATTGCAGTAGTATCCGTACGTGTTTGCTCTTGCCTATTTCGTTCGAATTGAAACGCATATCCTTGTACGAACGGTCTACAACTCTGTATTGTTTAAAAATTCGCTTCGGACTCGACAATTAATTAGAAATTTGTATTTAAAGTGGAAGGATACAATGAAGTGTCAAGCCGTTGACCCTTGTTGTGTCGTTGGCCTATGCCCTAACACGATCAACGATTCTTGAACGAGAAATTATAAAATAATTTTAACAGTTAATCTAGTTTGTAGTTATCATGGTAGAGGTGACATGTTTATCTAAATGTTTCTAACCCTTTACAGCTAAATATTTTTATATCATAGTCCTAATCTGTTTCTGAACAGATTTAACATAGTCCCATGTTGTTAGAATAATATTATTATATACATAGTTTATCAGAGAATTCTTATTCCATGTACAGCTATAAAGGGTTAAATGCGTTTATTTTTCATTTGAATGTACAGTAGAGGAGAAAACGGTATTTTACGACAGACACTCGGTTCTATTTCTTCGACTTGATTGCGGCAAACGAATAAACGAAGAGAAAACGTAGTTGTTAATATTATAGTGCGACAGGTGAGAGAACAATCGTTGGATCAAAGACGATGTGTATTTAAATCGGGGGAGTTGCTGAAAACGGCGGTGTGAAAGCGTTCACGATGATTACATAAATACATAACAGAAGTTTTCTACGAACATAGAGATATATTATATATCGAAAGGAATGTATTCGCGCGAATAGTCACGACCGTTTCGTGTTGTCAGATTGCATCATGCGAAGAACGTAATTTGTTCAAAATCGATTTCTCGAGCGGTACAGAAGTTCCGCGAAGTATTATTATTTAGTTTTATATTTATTATTTGAATGTAATTGAATTTTATTAGAAAAAAAGAACAAACGAACAAAAACAAAATGCAAACAATAAGATGTATGTGTGCGTTCTGTGGAATCGTGATTATTGAGAATATCGTGTTTTTCTCTTTGCTAGAATTTCGGGAGGGACGGGACTTACCCCTCGAATACTACATATTATATACATATAAATAGTGTAAGTTCAACCCCTTGCGCTTCGCGTATATTGCATGTATGTGGACTGAAAGTTAAATGTCACAAATCAAAAACGATGTTTCACTTCATTATGGACATCCGTGATCGAAATTTGCTCTGCTACTAATTTGTTTAGGATAGGTTGTTCGAAGATATATTTGTTGAAAAATTAATACGATTACTGTAACATATGTAGCAGTTATAAAAACTTGCTTTGAAACCGTTCAAAAAGATCTGGCGTTTTTAATAGTTTTGTTTCATGTGGATAAGTGTAAATATTAGGTTGGTGCATATGAAACGTTGAATTTTCTCTGCGAACAGCAGAAACTCATATCATGTATTAAAAGATGTTTATTTAATTAAAACATGTTCTATTAGCTTCGATCCACTTTCCCTCGCGGGTTTTGTAATAAATAATTCGAGGCTTAGAATCAACGAATTCCATATGATCTTTTGTTATTGGTTTGGTTTCTCAAGAAACAATAAATAAGGTAATTTATTTCGTTCACTTTCTTTGCGACGTATAAGAAAATGTCAGTTCATTATAATTAATGGTGGGCATAAAATTTTCAATTTTTCGTGTCTATCAGTTGATAATCAGAGTTGTGTTGAATTACTTCACGAATTATAATTACAACTATTTCGAGATTCGAGACTCAGTCGCTTCGTTCAATTCAATTGTGATGTTACTTGTAATTTTGGTCTCCTATTCAATCAAATTACAATGTAATTCGTTCTCACAATTGATATACAATTACGAAGTACAGTGTAATTATGAATTATAAATAAGAAGAATCAGCGGTGGGAAAAAGAAAAAGATTAGTATCAGTGATGGACATGGTATTATTCATAAATTCACGTTGTGTGATCAAAAATAGACGTGTTTGTTAACAATATCATTTAAGGGTGAAGTGATCGTTTTTTATTGAAATCACATTTCACAAAGGAATTTTGAAAATATCAGCTCTGTACGTTTCGTTTATGTCGTCCAAGTTTGTATTTGCAGGAGTAAGTGTAGAAGTAACAAGAGAAAATGCACATTATTGCACAATATTGTAAAAAATTTGTTCGCACAATGTGACTCTGGTGATAGGTACTCAACCTGTCTAAGAGTTTACATTAGAAATAATAACAACGGAGAGAGCATACAAATATTTCCATATAAAAACAAAATCGGACAACTCATATCGATCAACCTAATAGCATTGTTTGAAGTCGAAAGACAACGCACATTTCTCTGAGGCGCTGATTGCTATTTGCTCAACAATCTACCTGGGTTAAAACGATATTATTAAATAATTTCTAGTAAATTGTCAACACAATCTAGTTTCATCTATGAACAATTTCTTTTGCAACCAGTTAACTGAGTAACCGCTTATGTAGATAAACTTACAAATGAATGAAATGAATTCTAATCTTGACTTATCGTACATTTACACGCAGAAACAATATAACGTACACCACTACAGGTATAATATTATAATTATCAAATAATCAAGTTACAATTTGAAAACAAACTACGTGTACTCGGTTGACAGGTAAAATGTAGCTCTCTCGAAATCAGTAGCAGTTTCATTTGAAAGCATTAATGATTAAGTCGCTGTTATAGAAATAACAGTAGGAAAAACTAAGGAAACTCTGCATAGAAACAGATCTTCCAGAAAAAAGCGGCAGGGGGTTGATAATGCGACGATGCTCTGGACCAGAATGCGTCCGGTACACATCGATGCGTCGATTTGTCTAAAGACGCTCGAGCAATCGGACGATTATTTCTAGAGTTCTCTAAAACGAAACACCAATGATTCTATTGTCTACTACTTATCGAAGTACAAAGCGAAGACCATGCGTTATTTTTCCCCACAGTGTATAAAGGCATAACGGTACATTTCTAATTACTAGCGATTAGAAAGATAAAGTGCGATCGGCCCAAGCCTCGATTCTTCCGGCCGAATAAATAAATGGCTACGAAGATTATAATGCATTGCATACATATAGTAGTTTAATTGCAGCAATATAGAGGTATCTGTATTGAATTCGATCATGTGTTTCTACCCAGATAGCCAGGCATTTCCTGGGCCAAGTCGGCCCTCGGCTGAAAACAGGCAGAATTTAGATCAAGTTACGCTTGGAGCTGCTCAAGGCCGACTTAGCTCAATTTCGGAAGAGATTCTGTGCGCGCAGTCGTCGCTATTTGTGCCGTCCAATGGACCAGGGATTTGGACTTGGGCAGAAAGACGGCACAATTCCGGCCACTGGCCGCCGAATTAGGCCGAATTTTCTATTCCTTAAGAGGGAAGCACAGTCGCACTGACATTGCGAATAGCCGCTTTCCAGATTATTATTATTATTACTTTTTTCTGCCACATTAGGGCGAACTATCCTCACCGACGGTGCTGCCCTGGAAAGCGGTTATTCGCAATAGTGCGACGGTGCTGCCCTCTTAAGGAATAGAAAATTCGGCCCAAATCGGCGGCCAGCGTCCGGAATTGTGCCGTCTTTCTGCCCAGGTCCAAACCCCTGGTCCATTGGACGGCACAAATAGCGATGACTGCGCGCACAGAATCTCTTCCGAAATTGGATTTTTTCTATCTGGGTAGGTAATACGTAACATACAGATATGGTTGGTTCAGTTAATCGAACATTCAACGGATAAAAATATACCATTTTTGAGATTCGTTTAAATAACATTCGATATTAGGAATCTTTTGGTTGCGCGTGCACTTCAAGTTTCCATTTTAATCATTTCGATCGTCACGTAAAGGAAAATTTAGAAGTGTCGGACCTTGTCTCAGTAACGACCTAATACTTACGAAAATTCTGTAAACAGAGTGTTTCGTGAAGCATCCGATATGTATGAAACTATTGTGTCAACTGAAAATGAACGAATATTTTATATTATACATACCCAGTCAGCCAGGTCTGTCTCGAGCAGATATCGGACACAACTTGCGATCATACGATGCGAGCAGATGGCGGGCAGTATGCTGGCAGAACGACGCTCGAAGCTGAGTGTGCTCGGAATCTGCCCAATTTTCGACAACGCACCGTGCCAACATAAAACGATACTTATTCGGACGCAGATGTAGGACACTCTGCTGGCACAGCCTGCTGTCCAAAATCGAGCATTTTGCTTACTGGGTATACAGGGTGTCCCACGTAACTGTTTTCACGATTTTTTAAGTACTTGCGATAATCTGACAAAAATATTTCCAACAAAAGTTGATCAGTTTTTGATTGCTTACATATTGCAATAACAAAACACTTGGAAAAACATTTTTTTATAGTATTGTTAAGATCACCTTCATTTTTTAAATGGCACTTCTGAATTGAATGTAATTTCGAGTCTTAATAATAAATACAAGTTATTATCACCCACTCAAGCAGATTGTCATGTTTCGTTAAAATATTCATTTCTTCGACGTCAAGGTCATCCCAAGGTCATGGTATACTAGGTCGTTTAATTGGTCTTGACACAGGTTATAATAGTGTTAACTCAAAAATACAAAGTGCCATTTTGAAAAAATGAAGGTGACCTTGACGGTACTATAAAAAAATGTTTTTCGAAGTGTTTTGTTATTGCAACATATGCATAGTCAATAGAAAACTGATCAACTTTGTTGAAAATATTTTTTGTCAGATTATCGCAAGTAATTAAAAAAAAAAATAAAGTTCACTAACCACAGAATCTTAATTTCGAACATTAATTTCCTGAATATATCGTATCATGCGAAGCACTCTACGTATAAAATATTAGATGAACTAAATTAACAACATTATAGGATAATATATTTCGAAGAGTTCTAATCATTTGACGAGAATGAAATATTGTTTCTGTCAGCTCGACTAAGGAAATATACGTTACTATTAGGAAAGATATAATTCAATATAGATTCGTGTATCCATGTAAAATGTTGATTTAAGGTGTACAGTCTTCTAAATGCTTGTACTTAGATATTTTTTAAGCACCCCACGAGTCGACTTGCGCTGCGAATAAAGCGTTATTAATCTAGTTAAATGTTTAAGTGTTATACCTATTTTACGCGGTAATCGCAAATATAAAATGACAGATATCTTGTAACAGAGATAATATAATTCTTGATGTTTTCATATTTTTAATCGGAGGCACCAAATTCTAGGTTCTAGGATCGCTACGGGGGAGCGAGACGCGCGGCCGGGTCGAGGAGGCGTAGCCTTCGATTGTCGGCCGCTGCGAATAAAAATTTCCGAGCCCTGGCTTAACTTTAAACCCTTATAATTTTTGAATCATTGATTCTCCTGGATCGAAACTTGGATTTCTCGCATCTTCTCGTTCAAATCTAATGGATAACATAAGAAAAAGACAAGAATTTATAGGAGAAAGGCGAAACTTTAGGTTACGCAAGCGAAAGTTTACCACATTGAATATTTTTTGAGTTTGTAATTGTGACTTGTCTTTTGCATTTCGACGAATACTTGGTGAAAACTAATTAACTTAATATTAGGTAGAATATCGGATACTTATATTTATATTTACAAAGGATAATTATAAAGTTTTCTATTGGCGCATATTTAAACTACTATGATAGGGTGTCTCCGATATAGGTGAAATATTTGCAGAGATGGTAAGATAGACTAGAAATGGAATGGAATGGTTTCTATGGTAACAACGCTTTAAAGGTGGAATGTATTTACATTACAGCATACAAAATAATATTGCTGACTGAGTTAATTTATAATCGTTATATTAATCAAATATGTTTACATTAACCCACATTATAAACTGTAAAGAAACAATTTATATGACTTACCCTAGTAGCATTTATGGTTGGCATTTAATTGGGCCTCCGTTGGCGGTATCCGTTGGGCAACCGTTGGATATGTCGCTATTTTTTGCAGTTGGGCCAACAGTCAGGGCGAATGTTGGTCCAACGATCACACCCAACTTACAGTCAACGTTACTATAAGACGAACCTACAGAGCCCACATTCTGATTTTCTCTTTAATAGTTATGTTTATGGTATATTATAAATAATATACATATTAAAAATGTATTTTCACGGTAAAATTTTGGGGAAAAAAGGAAAAAATTAAAATAATACCCACGTCAGACTTGAACCCGCATCCGCTTCCGTAGTATAAGTACATGCCCTATCACTGAACCTACAGATGATTCTTGTTTGTATGTGCTATAATTAGGCCTACTAGATACGTCAACAAATTAAAATTTAAATTTAAATTAAATTTAATAGGAAGACCCATTTTGAAGAAATCCAGAAGGGTCTTCTTATACTACATGAACACCCCCCTTACCTTTCCCTTGGAAAGTGGAAAAATTAAAGAAATGAAAAAATTCCAAGTCTGTTCACAATAAACCTTTAGTGGATCAACCATCCCGCAATAATTACAAATTTTAAGGATATTTAGAAGTTCAAATCGCGCAGTCGAAAACGCGCGTAGTCGCAAGTAGATTTCTTGGTTTTTACAAAACTGCAAATATCTCGGAAACTATGCAAGATATGGCAAAATGTCAAGAGACCTTTTTTGTAGGAAATTGAATTTTCTATAAAAAAAAACGTTAAAAATATTCACTGGAATTTTGTGGATTTTTATTTTGTTATTTACCGACAGTCGAGGAAGTGATACAATACGCAATCTCGTGGCCTCTGGAAGAACTCCTACGATAGTTTCATATTACCACCGACGAAATACTGTTAAAGACTGCTAGCCTTAAGCCTTACGGGACTACGTGTCTCACGAATTTTTCAGTGTTCTCTTACGCCCTCTAGAATGTATTCTGACTGGAGTAAAAACCAGAAGGCCATCGACGTGATCTCGTCGGTGCAGAAGGCCACTGAAGAGATTCACGTCGATGAGAAGGCAAACTGTCATGCAGCCATCTTGACACTAACGAGAGAGACTGTTAGTATCTCCTCGGTGAAATCAATTATATGAATTGTTACATTCTGCACCGAACGTATTCTAAGTTAAGTAGATATTTCAGACCATGTTTTAGTGTTGGTGATTTAAAGTTTACTTAATTAAAAAGCAAAACTCAAAGACAAAAGATTTCTAGAAATATTAAGAAAGTATTGAAGTATAGTTTTAGGAAAATTACCGATTCCGACTTTAAATTTTATACCTCTCAATTTGTACTTTCAAAGTATTTCGTAAACGAGAATTGTTACCTTACACTTTTTCATACATAAATGTTCGAAAAATCGATCTGTGGAAAAGGGAATATGCTGAAGAACAGAGTGAGAGAGAGTTTACTGTAAACAATTAAAATGGCAAAAGGATTATTATCAACATTGAACAGATAGAATCAATAAATTTATCGTAGTATTTATGTTGAATAAATTAATGTGACTGTGCATTGCTTAAAAGTTATTCTCTATCTCGAGTTCCATTGCCTATTTTGACTAAAAAATTAGATGTACAGATAGTCAAGGAAGTGCTGGTTAACATCGTTGGCGAATGCGATTGTTATAAACATTAATCCACCAGAAATAATAAATTTCTCTATGAATTGTATCAAATAAATTAACGCGCGGGAATATTCATGTTGTAGCATGTATAGAAAATTCCAGAATAAAATCAGACCGAAAGATTCTAAAAGCTTCTAGAATTATAGCTTGTAGGCAATCGACATGAGGAAGCGACGTAAGGGGAGCGCGCGAAAAGTCGAATCACGCCTAACAACCGAGTTGTTGATTTTCGCGTCCGCGGATAGTAACGAGCGCATATAAATAAGAGGTTCGTAGAGGGACTCGGTCTTTTTGCTATTCTGAGAGAGAGGACGAGGTAAGAACCACGGCCGCTCTTGGTTAGCTATAGCACCCCGACAGGAGAGTACGGCGATAATACCTGGACGCCTGTCGGGAGAATCGGGAGAGGACGGGAGTCTGTTCCTGGTCGCTCGTTCGGTATGGAGAGTACGGCGAAAATACCTGGACGCCTGCCGAACGAGAGAGAACGGGTCAACTCCTGGCCGCCCAGGGCTCGGTAGGAGAGTACGGCGACAATACCTGGACGCCTGCCGAGAGGGAATAGAAGAGTGTTCCTGGCCGCTCGCTTCGACATGGAGAGTACGGCGAAAATACCTGGACGCCATGTCGAACGAGAGAGGACAGAGCACCTTCAGGACGAATTCTGGAGACAGTTCCTGGCCGCTTGCTTTGACGAGGAGAGTACGGCGAAAATACCTGGACGCCTCGTCGAGCGAGAGAGGACAGAATGTCTCCTGGTTAATTTAAAGTCACGGAACCTAGCTAGAGTACACGTGTCAATGTTTCTCGAGAAATTGTTTTAGAGAGTTTACACATTTTGTATAATTCTGAATTCTTCTATTGATATGTTCCTTTCATACATCCTGTACCATAATCCTGATTTCGAAAAATAAATCCGTCTGTCCAGAGAGTATCCTGTTTTATCCCTTGCGATGGCTACAATGTTATAAATTTTATTCTATATCTCGAGTTCTGTTACATATTTTTACAAAAAATTAGGTCGTTACTACCATGCACCTAGATGTAATTTGTCCATGAAAGTATTTTTGCGGATTATTACTAGGATAACGATAAATTCTCTCCTTTTTTTACATCGAATATCTGTCAATTACATATTAAATTGTCCACCACTATATACTAAAGTAAGTTAAGATAGGATACATTTGTTTTGAACTGCGTAATTCGCGGAAGCTAATTCCCGAGCTCTCGGTTTTGACGCACTGAGAGATACGTGGGTAGAGTATCTAACTTGCCTTTAAGAAATGCGTTCTGAAGCAGAAAATGATTGACAAGGAATGAAGCCCTATCTTACAAGATACGTACTGGTTCATATCCGGTCTACTACTAAGACCGAGATGGACTAGCTCGAGCCCTTTATAGACTGGGAATTGTTTATAAATGAAATAAAAATAAATTTTTAACAAATACCATGTTTTCAAAAACGGACTAAGTACAAAATAATTTTTCCTAGTCCTATACAGATGCCTCGTATAGACAAGCCTGAAAATTGATTGTGAATTTTTAGTCACTATGCAAATACTTGTAAGATGTAAAGCTAATAATTTCACCTGTTTCTTTCAATTTTAAAATGAACCGACTGATCCCTTAAAATCGTTCAATAGATCGCAAGAAAACTTTTACGAATTATGGACTGTGTTTCGGAAATGTTTGCACAAATTCCTGAAAAATTACCAGGAATATCGATTTCTCGTGTTACCAATCGCAATTCTCTTTCCATTATCTTTCTCAGTTAGCATAAATTGAGTTTCATACTATAAATCTTCCCTAACATTAGTGTTTCGAAAACCCGCGATCACTTCATGCATACCTGTTAGCAAATTCTATGCTTTTACGAGATCTTTGTAGATTAAACGTTTGAATCACAGTGTTCAATCAAATTCAATCCGGCTCAGCTTCTTGTACTCTACTAATTAGGGATATTGATTCGATTGGTCAATGAACAGCCGATCGTGTAAATTGACCCTAAATCTTACCATGAGATTGAGGAATTCATCTGTTTGAAAAATATACAGAGTGTCCCGAAATTCCCTCAGCATCCGAAAATGGGAGGATGCTGAGATCATTTTAAGCAAGATTTTCCTTTACGGGAATATCATCCGAGGCTTCGTTAAGAAGTTATTAACGAAAAACACGGACCAATCAGAGCGCGACCTACACGCGTTCGTCGCAGCGAAACGGCAGCCGAGCGTTGTTGGCACGCCGCGATATCGCAACAAACAAGAAATTCTCGACACGTGAATCCTCGCCGATGTCGATGAAATTCGAAGACGTTGTCAAAAACACGATTCAGAACATTTCCCTCTTGCAGTTTTTGCCTATCGGCTTTCGTTTAAGAGAAAACTGTGAAAGTTGTGGTTCAGAATCGGTCGTTGTAAAAAATTGATGTTAAAAAGATATTTAAATCGCGGAATTTAATACAATATTGCATTTAAAGTTCATCGAGATCGGTGAGGACCCACAGCATCGGCAACTTTACCCGAACTAGAGAAGAAAGGTATAAGGAAGGAAGAAGCACATAAAACGATTATATTAAAAACTCACCTATTCAGTGGTAAATCTTTAAATTTTCTATCTCATCTTAAAACGTCCACCTGAGGACGAAACACAAAATTAAATTACAACGGCATGTCTTCACAAAATCTGAAAATATTCAAGATTGTATAGACTGGTCTATTTAAACGTAACGATCCGACTATCTCGTTCAGTAATGATAGGAATGCCACGAAATAAATATGTAACATTTTTATATAATATAATGTAAATATTATTCAATTTGAATTTTCCGCGTGAAAATAATAAATGTCGGAATAAATTATAATAACGCGACGGGAACTTTTTTGACTGATGTCCAAAAAGCGCTTTGAATTTCGTGTATCGATTACGCGACCTATAAGCACATCCCTAATGACGGAAGACCGGGCATCGTATTTTGATACTACTTTCTTTGGGAATATACAATTTCAAACATAATTGAAAGCATATCTCGGAGTTCGATCCAATAAGTGTAATGGCACAAATAAAACGTGAAAATGATACATCATATTTTTATGCCAAAATAAATGGGAGGCTAGATCTAAAAATAAATTTCGCTCCTGGAAGCGACTAACAAGAACGTATACAGTATCGAATGTTAAGATTAATAGAGAATCTGTACAGACTTACAAGCTTGTCAATTACAAATGTTTTCCTTAACTTTATCGTGAAATTTGAGAAATGAAGAACTCGCAGAAAACCACTCGTTACGTACATAGAAATTACAACGAGCATGGCTAAAATAATTTACTTTCCCAATTTTTCATGTGTTCTTCAAAATTTTTTTTTGCGGAATAAATAAATCGAGAACTGTTTTCAAGCCAATAAATAATGGTGAAACTGCTACTTTCTTCCAAAATGATTTAAGGCATATATCATCTATCCTCTATCCTCCATTTTCTATATAAATAAAAATGAAATGCTGTTAGTTGGTGAGCGCATCACTTGAGAACGACTCGACCGATTTGGCTAGTTTTTTTACATGCTTTACTACAAATTGAAAAAGTTTCCCGGAAAAACGGAAAATTCTGGAAGAAATGAAAGTGTTCTTTTCTATGGGATTTCTGTATGAACTCCTGTGTGAACTTTTGTATGACCATAACTCACGATTCGAACGATGGATGTCGATCACAAACAAATTTTTTGAAATTTGAACACGACAACGTCTGTCGGGTTTATGATAATATCGTGTCTGTCTGTCTGTTTGTGAAGGCATCAACTGAGAACGGTTGAACGTAGAAAGTTGAGGTTTCAGCGATTATACGCAACGTTTCTTCGGGAAGGTTTAGGAGAAATCCGCATTCGAAAAAGTCCATTCGTTCAAAAGTTGTGACGTTATTATTGACCAAAGACAACTTTTTCGCCCTCTTTTCGGTACGTTTCTGCTTACAACTATGTACTTTGAAACACCTGAACACCTTGTGACTGTATGTCACAACACGGAACTGAGAACTGACTTAGGGTGGGATACTACTGTATAACGTCGAACAATGTATCGTGGAATTTATTGCCTATATATGTAAGTACCTGATTTTCAGAAAAATCCTGAGTCTTGCAGGATTGAAATTTAATGATGTTGATGAATGAAAATTTAATGAACATACTTCCAAAGAAGTATATTAGAAGAAGGTAGAGTGGGGAGCAGTGTTGGAGAGTAATTAA
Organism: Lasioglossum zephyrum; assembly: GCA_028455615.1. Taxonomy (NCBI): domain Eukaryota; kingdom Metazoa; phylum Arthropoda; class Insecta; order Hymenoptera; family Halictidae; genus Lasioglossum; species Lasioglossum zephyrum. Next base: position 21,433,120 of record CM052326.1, on the reverse strand, counting down.
TTACATCTTCAATTACATGAGCAAAAGTAGACTGCAATTTCAAAACGAAAACAGTTAAAGGGTACAAAACATAAAAATTAGTGGTTTAAGAGAACAAATACTGTAATTGTAATTGTTACATGCAATTACAATTACTTTAATCGTGTTAAGTAATGGCAATTACTGTAATCGTATTAACTAATGGCAATGACTTTTCGAATCACTGTAATTGTAATTGTGGCTCGCAATTACAATTACTAGTTGAGCCAAAGTAATTGCAATTACAATTACAATTACTTACCAATTAGTGTAATTTGTAATTGCAGAAATAAAATTACAATTACAGTGATTCGGAAAGTAATTGCAATTACTTAACACGATTACAGTAATTGTAATTTTATTTCTACAATTACAAATTACAGTAATTGGTAAGTAATTGTAATTGTAATTGCAATTACTTTTTGCCCAACTCTGGTGGGGAGACAAGTCTTAATCTGGCGACTCTGCAATGGTTATTGCAACAGCGTCGGTTCAAAATAACATAGAATTTGTTGAGCTAGGATTAAGATTGCTTCTGACTTGCAATATCAGGCAAAAATAACGTTTCACCCTCTGACATAATATAGACAGAACCACTTTTCCTTCTAGGTCAGCGACCCTAACAAGCTTCTATTACTTGTCCCAACACGAAAATATTTATTTTTCTGGATTTGTTTGAAAGTTTATCAGTCTATATAAGATCTCCGTTCCAATTAGTTGTTATACTTCATTAATACAATATATTAATACAAATGAATACAGTAATCAATAGAAATTTTTATCAAGATTGATTGATTGATGTATAGGTGGGAATTTTCAATACTGTACAAAAACACAGTTGTTTTTTTTTGCCATATTTATTACTTTCATACGAAAAATGATGAAAAATGATGAACTATAAAAATATAAACAATTTTGTTATAGACAAATATAAAATAAAGAAACAAATGTTATAATTAAACATTATTAATAAGAGCAGTGAAATAATGATTTTTAATATTTTATGATTTTTATTTTTTTTATTTATAGATAACTAGCTGAGCCGACAGACATTGTCTTGTCCAAATTTCTATAAATTTGTCGACAATGTAAATTCCTATTGAAATGTGTAAATTCCTCTTGAAATATTGATTAAAAGCTGCGATGTTCGTTTTTTTGTTGTTGTATTGAAATATGATTCAAACAGCACTTTTAGTTTTCCCAGAATTTTCCATTTTTCCGTGCAACGCCTCCAATTTTTCTTTCCCTAAAACCTTATTCGGACTATTACGAACATGTTAACAAAAAAATTAGCGAAATCGGTCCAGCTGTTCTCAAGTGATGCGCTTATCAACGAACAGCATTTCGTTTTTATTTATATACATTATGTACAGATTATATCATATAGATTATAATTCAGCAAATGATTGATGTTGGTACTACTGTACATACGTATTTCAAATAAGAGTAGATACCCAGAGAAATATCTATTATTTATTGCTAATATCGAAAATACCGGGATTATACTTTAGCTAATACCGGTTTCACGACATTGCGAAATAGCACGAAATACTGGTATTCGGTAAACCGGTATTGCAATCCCTATATACCACTTAAGGGCAACACTGAGAAAACAATTTCTGTTTGGTTCCTGCGTCTTGAAATTGATGCAAACAATTTTTATGTTGCATGAAGTTCCGCAGTCTAATTTATTCAAAGTGAAATGCAGTGATCATAAGATCTAATTTAATCAAAATGAAATGTAGTGATAAAAAGAGAAACAATTAAAAGTGGCAATAAAGTCTGGCTCCGTGATCAAAAATAAGGAACGAACCCTTTCAACCACTAATCACTGCATTTAATTCTGATTAAATTCGACTGCGGAACTTCACGCAAAATAAAAATTGTTTGCATCGATTTCTGTTTGGTTCCTGCGTCTTGAAATCGATGCAAATAATTTTTATTAAATTACGAACTACGGAAAAGGTTCTAATCACTGAAACTGTAAAATAAATACTAGGAAAAGGGGTTAATCAGAATGAAATGCAGTGATTACTTGGTGAAAGTAGTGGAACTAGCGGTGGTTGTTATTTTTGTGTCGGTGGGACAAAACGAGAAATAGTTAAGAGTGCCAATAAAGTGTGGCTCCGTGGCAAAAAATGAAAAACGAAGCATTTCCACCCCCGACTGACACGCAATAATCCACGGCATATTAGCCGAGTCGTGGTTTAAAATCGTATCTCTTTTTTTTACCTCGATAGCGTCGGTGCGTTTTCTTTTTTTTCGTTTTCCTTCCGGCAGAGTATATAGTGTATCAGCGGAAGACAAGATCTACAGCATCGCATATATGCATATTGCATATTTCACTAACAGAACTGTTAGCGATGGTGGTGCGAATAGGGTACATTCAGTGTAGGTGTGCTATGGGGGTTGAGACGCCTGCGCGGGGTGAAATGGATCCTATATAAGGAAGCGGACACGTTCTAAAATGGTATTCGCATTTGTAGAACGACATCGACAGGATATTGTGGAATTTTCGCCGAAATGAGCCGGACCAGAAGCTACCTCGTGACCTTTCTGTTTTACATCTCCATTGTCAACCAGATTCGTCTGCCCCTCGTAAGTTTGTCACGCTTTTATTCTATCACTTTCTCTTATTACCAGACAGCAGGTCTTTATGCGAAACTAAAATTATCTATATCGATTGCAAAAATTAGAATCATAATTGAACGTTATTTCTTCCCTCAATGATTTTAATAGAGGGGAAATTATGTATTGATATCTTCAATTGCGAAAATATTTCAACTATTTTCAACTTTTCTATAAATGAATAAAGACCCGCGTAAGTTTGTCACGCTTTTATTCTATCACTTTCTCTTATTACCAGACAGCAGGTCTTCATGCGAAACTAAAATTATCTACATCGATTGCAAAAAATAGAATCCTAATTGAACGTTATCTCTTTTGTTAATGATTTTAATAGAGAAGAAATCATGTATTTTTGACATCTTTAATTTCGTAAATTACTATTCTCTATTTTTCTATAATTGTATTCCTATAAATATATTTTCCTATAAATCAATCGAATTACGGCTAGAGAGTTTTACGTTTAATCGGTGACCGGAGCACTTGTATATTGTTATACACAGTTGTGCGCTTTCTTTCAATAAATAATAATAGTACAAGCATTCCTAGTCATACATAAATGAATAAAGATCCGCAGTTCTCCTTCGTGCCACATTTCTACCAGAAACTTTTTCCCACAAATTTTACATGTTCCACTATGTACATCGTGAAAACTTTTATTCACCGTAATCGCTTTCTGCGGTGTTCCTTCGTACTGCGTAACGACGATAACATACTGCGGGAATTTGTACGACTAATATGTGAGAACATGTAACGTTCTATTTTGTGCGTTAACGTAATAAATTGATAATCTCTCGAAACGTTCGATGGTGAAACTTGGGTGTGTTATATACAGTGGAATTCATACGAGCCATGTGTCTAACAAAATTGTTTGGTACACGAATTTCCAATATATCTGACCGTGCGTTGTTTGTACGTAGTTCAAACATTTTATTATTAGACGGATATATAAACAACATCTCGATTTTTTAATACCTTCATCTGCTATAGTGAAAAGCACGGTATAAAACAAGTCTCATTCTAACAATCGTAGTTTAGCCCTTTGCATCGGCGCAATTTTAATTTGAAAATTAAACATTTCTACTGACAGAATATTTCCATTGCCTATGATTTATTCAATTTTGTGGATATAAAATTGGTATAATACCTCATACAATACCGAAATGTTTAGTAATTGATTATTTAATACTAGGTTTATATAGTGCCCTAGAAATAATTATTTCACATATTTTATAAACATAACAAGTATGTGTCTATCTAAGTTTTTGGCTATTTTTCGAAGAATATATACCTTTTAATTACACCTTTTTAAAATAGAATAACTTTTTTATAATTGTACCAAACAACTTGATTTTTTATAATCAATTTAGAAGCATTGGTTTATGAAATAATATGCAGAAAATATTTTCCAAAAGATTATATTTTATAAGGTTACATGCAAAAAATACAAAAGGCATTTTTTAAAACTTTTTTATTTGGGTCCTTAATGTAAATTTAAAATATACTTGCATCGAAATCGGTTCATGCGTGGAAAAACGACAGACATTTGAAAGATGTAAAAATCCTTAGATTTATTGCGATTAGAGCCATTGGTGCAACTACTATCCTTTGTAACTCATTGCAACGTCGGCCGATTTTGTCGAAATTTTCGCAATATGTTTCATTGATACAGATTTACGAAACGTCTTATCTAAATTGTTCATATCAGCCCACATAAAATAGTTGCAAAATATAACTATTGGAATTTTCTTTGCAATTCCGACAACTCGCGATTTTCTTGAAAAAATTTTGTCACTTTGCGTAGCAAATCATTTTTAACCGCTTGTTGCTCGTGTGTTGTCAGTTTCGTATTTTGAAAGTTTTCTTCAACCCTTTTACTTACTTTACCCAGCTTTTTAAAACATCTTCATACTTTTGTCGATAAATAAAAAAATTATAATATAAAAATAAAAAAAATAAAATTTTTATTATACATATATATAATATATAATATTTAATATGTATTTAATATGTATATATAATATATACATATAAATAAAAAATATATATATGTATACATTCCCGCTTAAAAATATGTGGACAACACGTTTAATTTTTATATGAATCTTTGATCAGTTTTATTCAATTTTATGCGATTTACTTTAAACAGTTATCAATAGTCTATTAAATATCTCACCAATAATAATTATTGTCTTGAAAAGACGGCAGACCACGCTAATGGATCATCAATTAAATTGTACTGTAGTAGTGCGTTGCCCAAGGTGGTTTGGAACCCACCTTAATAAACTATAGGTCCTGTCGCGAAATTATCTTAGTAAAAAAGAGTTGAAAGCGACGTTAAATATATATAAAATAAAAAGGAATAAAAAATTAAATTGTACAATTTGGTACTATTACAATAGAATAAATTACACTTGCGTGTTCACGTGCTGTTGAGCGGGAGTGTACTTTCGGCAAAATTTTATTGGATACAACTGCGTGATAACTGTGTCAATATATACACACGACTTAAGAAACAATATTTGCCCGTTACGTTATTGTTTTCTAGTACTTGAAATTCGATCGTGTTGTGTTTTGGAACTATACGGTGAAAGACTTCTGTGGTCGCAGATTATTCGGAACAGAAGCTGCAACTATCTAGTTGCACTAGCGTGCACCAGCCAAGTTCTCGCACTACCTCGTTTTATGCGAAATAACATAGCCGTTTCTTAGAGGTATATAACTCGGCACTGGAGACAGATGGAGAGATGTAATTTCGTACATTTGTTAAATTCTATCATGTCTCAATATTGACAAAACATTAATTTTCCAACGTTAGAAGGTTCCGAAATATGGGACCACAAAAATCGCTAAATTTCTCACTGGCTTACTGAATGACAGATCATCAAAATCTTTTGAGTACTTCCCGTTGACCTACAAGCTTGAAATTTGGTACATAGGTCCACCATTACAAACACTCAAAGAAATAATTATCAAAGTTTGAAATTTTACACCTTACAGGGGCTGTATCGAAAAAAAACATTACGAGATAGGTATGTAGGATATAACATAGCAGCATAACATACATAAGTATACGTTTTATTAGCTTCGAAGTCGCAACAATTACTAATGAAAAAAACAATCAACAAAAATTGATGGAATCCCAAGAAAAACATCCTGTAAACAGGAGCCAAGTTGCTATGGCCGTAAAAAGTTTGGAGATCAAACAACATACGCACAAGTTCGTTAGCTTAAAAATACCTGTTGCAATACGGAAGAAAGCGTCTGTAAAATTAGTTTAAAAGAACGCTATTTACTTTTTAAAGAATTATATGAAGGGCTAAATTATTCAAACTTGGCCGTTATTTTTTAAACCAATGGTCATAAAAGATGTTAGGTAGCGGCCGAGTTTGAATAATTTAGCCCTGCATGTAACTCTTTGAAAATTAAATACCGTTATAATTCAAACTAACTTTTACAAACGCTTTGTTTTCAGTATTGCAAACTAACGAACTTGGCCGTAGTTTCTTTGATCTCATAACTTTTTACGGCCATAGCAACTTGGCTCCTGTTTACAGGATGTTTTTCTTGGGATTGTAATTACTCAAATGTTTGTCGGAATATATAATCAATCAAAATCTCGGAATAGCATTGATTTTTTCACCGTGCATATGGAGTGATTAATTGCTGTCACAGACACATGCGTGTGAATACTGATTGCACTAAAATTCATTTTAATAATGGATTTTGTTGAGAATATTCAAACAGGCTGTTTCGAGAGGAACAGTAAATTATCTTCAAAGGTTCAAATATCGATTAATTCGAGTAAAACAGTGCGTGTAAACGTTTGTTGAATTTTGAACGGAAACACAGATACGGTTGATTGAAACCAGCGCACATAGAACCATTAGGGGAGCTATTGATGAATGATAAATGTTTTATTGTTCTCTGAAACCAGAGTAGCGCACAAGTCAACAAATAATTTAAAAATGACTAATTTTCTGATTGATTGTCATAGGAAAATAGTGATTAGTTAACTTTTTGAATATTTAGTGATAACTACATGGCACTATTTAATCTATTTATTGAATTAATTAAAATTCCAAGCAATCGTTAGTTATAGCTTTATTAGTTGTGATTAATCATTAGTTCGATATCCCCAATTTTCAACGAGTTTTCATCCATTTTGATTTTTGTCCATTACAGCGCCATCGGTGAACTAAAATACAAAAACTCCTGGGTCAAATTTGTGTATTTTTTCTGAAGAATACAAATCTGCAATGAAAAATGGGGGTTCCCATTTAAGATTTTTATCTTCGGTCGAGTTTGGTATCATTGGATGTCCCCCTTCGCAACGAATATCTTTCGTTACCCACTTGTTTTCATTCGATGCATAGTTCTCGAGATGTTTCAATGTCTTCAGATAAATCGTCCACCCTGTATATTCAAATGCGTTGAAAATAAGTATTATATTATCTCAGGTAGTTCGTACCATAATCTCTCCATTTTTCCCATATTCTAACAAAGTTTCAGCTTTAATTTAAAAAATTTCATCGCTCTATCTTAGTTCTATCGAAAGTTCTTTGATTTTGTTGCCAATTTCGTCCGAATTGCCCACTGTGCGCTGCATACTTGAGAATGGTAAACAATAAGATCTGAAGAGTTCATCAAGACGCGAATGCTTGTTTAATCTCCGATGAAGACATTCTTCGTACCATCGTTACGCTTTTATCGACAATCAGTAATTTCCGTTTCATACGAGAGTTAATGAGAACATGTTTCACGAAAATCGAATGTACACTTCGAATACTTGTTTAAAGTTTTAAAGACGATGCTTTCGTCCCTCGATCCTGAACTCGTTGCGACTGCAAAACTTGTATACTGACTAGATCTCGGATTTCATGCATTTATGACAAAAATGGGTTGGGTACGTACACTTTAAAACAGTGGAGGTACTAAAAAGATTTAAGGAAAGAAATCGGTGTATTGGTTTCACCTTAACAAGATAATTAAAAGAAGAATGAAATTTTTATTTGGCTTTCGTGGCTTGCAACAAATGCAAACATGTTTTATTTTGCATAAAGATCCAGAGGCTAATAAATGACTTATTTAACACTAACTTAAACAGATTTTAACTTAAATATATATATGTACGTTGATTTATAAAAACTACAAGACTGAATTTATTATTATTATTATTTATTTAATGCTATATACCAAGTATGGTTTATGTGGCATATGTAATACATGAACACATTAACATATTAGGTAATACCACAACTTAACTTACTTAAAACTAAATTGTTTTTAATTTTCGAGATTTTTATAATAATACGTGATTAAATGAAGAAAATTATTTCATAATTATCGAATAATATAAAGTAGTAATTATAAAATCAAAAATGCGTAACTTATCCATCCCTTCTGTGCAGAATTTCAATATATTTCGAATTTTCGCAATTTTTATAACAATATGCTTTTGAATGAAGAAATTGATTTATTAATTATAAAATATTGCAAAGTATTAATTATAAAATTAAGAATGCATTTTTTCTGTGTAAAATTTGATTTTATTTCGAATTTTCGCAATTTTTATAACTATTTTTTTTTAATGAAGAAATTGATTTATTAAAAATGTATGACTTATGCATTCTTTTCTGTAGAATTTTAATTATCCAATTTGACATATGTATTCTCATATCAAATTTATTAGTATACTTTGAAATGTATTCATTTTGTTTAATATATATATATATATATTAAAAAATGTTTTGAGTAAAAGTCATAGGATTTAATGCAATTAATGCATAAAATGAAAAACATCGTATAGAGTGGAAAATACTATAGTCCACAAGAACTGTTTAGTTTTCGTGTTTAAGCCAGAGCAGGGGACAATAATATTTTAAGTAGTAAATAATAACTAATCCTATTTATTTCAAAGTACGTGTTTCTTCGAAAATGAAATATTTTATTTGATGCAGTAATTGTTTGAAAATAAAATAATTTATTTGAGGCTGTAATTTTTGAAAATAGCCTTTTATTTTGAAGAATATTGAAAATATTTGTATTTTGTCTTTTTATTTTCAATTTCAAGTTTAATTAAAATTATGGTTCGAATTCAATACATTTACGAGTGTAAATCGTTTATGCGGTTTCTCAGAGTATTATAACAAAGAGTAAAATATTTTATTTCCAGTTTTAGATTGTGCTAAAACAGGAATATTTTATTTTATGGATCAAACTGTTGAAATAGAAATGTTTTATTTTGAGGTACAGATTATTAAAAGAAAAATAGTTTCATTTTCGAAATTGTATATCTTATGTTATTGGAAATGGGTTAAATAAAATTAATAATAAAACTGTAGTTTTGACTTTAAGACTGCTTTATTAAAAAGCACGGAAGGACGACTTGTCTATCTGGTTAGCGGACTCGAAGTGAAGAAGAATTGAAGAAAGTAGTGGGGACAAAGAGAGGGTCTAACGCCCCCTTGACTTTAGGAAAAACCCAAGCTCCATAGTTTATACTATAGGCCTTTGGGTACGACGAATACCAGGCCTCTTGGTCCGGTTACATCCGGTCTATTATTCTACGCTGTATAAACAAGCAGCGTTTCTCATGGACAACCAAATTCATTTTTGCTATGACAGTTTCATTATCATTACTAATAACTCAACATATGTAGCATACTATTTCCTTTAAGTAAAATAAAATCTAAAATATTAAATAGTATTGGAAATATTTGTTTCGCCAAATAACGCCCACCTCTGGTTAAAATTCCGAGTGCAAAGGGTTGAAGTAACCCCTATTCAGTAACCCATATTTCAGATGGACAGATTTCGTGGTACACACCGATATACGTTATATTATACCGATTCATTTTCGCGAATTCTAACAACAAGGCAAGTAGATGGAATTTCACGAACGCGCGACGTCTCAATTCCGCGAAACAAACGATTTATTACCGCTGCGTGGAGAAATCTTTCACCAAGTAATGCATCATTTGTAATAAATCACGGATATCCAGGAACGTGCATATAAAACGGAAAACTGATTCCTGTCACGTACAAAGGTTATCCGTTGCCGATCCATTTCCAGGGAATGAATGATAATGAAAGGTCACGTCCTTATCAAATTACGTGAAAGCTTATTCGTCCATTGAGTTTGCGCGTCTTTCCGATTATAGAATTTTCACACGACCGAACATCCATTTATTACCGAAAAAAGTATCGAGTCAGTTTCGAGCGGATCTCCCCTGATCTACCGTGAGACACGATACCGGTTCCTTTCTTTGAACATAAGGAAGCACTTTTTCTCAGTACTGATTGACACTTTTCATCACGTATCTAGAGAAATGTTTTGTGCGTAGTTGCTGTTAACCCTCACACGTTACTCATTTCACGAACTGAATCGATCCCTCAGTGTAAAATTGGCACAGTGTTTGTCGTCGATAATGTAAATGTAAATTCTTATTGATTAAAAGCTGTAACGTTCGTTTTTTTGTCGTATTGGAATATGATTGAAAAAGCACTTTTAGTTTTTCCCGAATTTTTTATTTCTCTGGACAACTTTTTCACTTTTTCTTTCCCTAAAAACCTTAATCAGACTATTACGAACATTTTTTTTTAATTTGCCACACCGGTCCAGCCGTTCTCAAGTGATGCGCTTACCAACGAACAGCATTTAATTTTTATTTATATAGAAGATTCAGAATCACAAATTCTCAGGACTATTTGTATGGGACTGGGAAAAATTATTTCATACATTTTAGTCTGTTTTTAAAAACGTGCTATTTAAAAAATTTTATTTTTATTTAAATAATTATAAAATTTTTTTTATAAAGTAAAAAAAGACTTGTAAAGTTATAAGTCTCTAATTCAGCGGGATGTTAGTTTAATAAAATCAATTGGAAAATTTTTACCGAACAGACAGACAGCAAGAAAGCGAGCTAATAAAAACGTGGTAAAAAATAAAGATGTTTCGAATGTTTTCGAATTGTCAAAATTACAAAAGCATAATTACTCACAGTCAGAACAAAAAGAACAGTAGCTTTTATATGAATTGATAAAATCTGATTACTTTGGGAGGTTAACGTTTTTCATGCAATATTTAAACAAGTAAACTAACGCTTGAGATTGTTCTATATTCGTGCGGGTTACGACATATTTTACCTCGAACAAAGTCCGAGACATCGAGCACAATGGTGATCGATTTAGCGTTAAGTGGTTTCAGAGTGTTGAGCAAATAGTGCAAGGTACACGCCACAAAGAGAACGCACGAGAAATACGAGTTCTATACAAAAGTTTTATCATTTAAACAAGGATTTATAGTTTGCGGCAATTACGAACAAATTGCGATGCGTTGACATGTTTTGTCTTCAACTACTTCCAGAGGAGTGCATTATTTGGCGAAACAAATATATTTCAAATACTATTTAATATTTTAAACTTTATTTTGCTTAATGAAAATAATATTTTAAATAAGTTATGCAATTTGGAAAATGAAAATATATCTATTTTAATAATCTGAAACACAAAATAGAATATTGTATTTTTTGTGCCTATTGAGGTTTGTTGATAAACATACAGAAATGGCCAGAAAACGATTTCTACTCATAAATCTATTGAATATTAAAATTGAAAATAAATATAAAGTGGAAATATTTTCAATATTCTTAAAATAAGATACTATTTTGAAAAAATTATTTTAAAAAATGACTGCCTCAAATAAATTATTTTATCTTCAAACAATTACCGTATCAAATAAAATATTTTATTTTATAAAATTACTGCATCAAATAAAATATTGTATTTTCAAAAATTATTGCATCAAATAAAATATTTGGTTCTTGAAATTGTACACATACTTTGAAATAAATAGGATTATTTGTTGTTTACTATTTAAAATACTATTTTCCCCAGCTCTGTGACACACGGCGTTTTTCCTTGCAACCCTAAATTTCATAGTTCAAGGGGCTGTAGTTTGTTTGGAAGATGTTGGTATGTGGATGATATCGTTCCACACATAACAATCTACGCCAGAACTTCGTAAATCCGGCGAGCAGAGGCGGAACTAACTGTAAGCTTCAAAACTTCGGCTACCATGGGTTCGTCGACAACTGATTTCACCGACACTGTTTTCGTCGACACGATTAGACCAACAGTAACTTTCTGTCGACACTATGTTTTCATCGACAGTTCGTGTTTTATGACAGGCAAAAAAAGATAAAAAAGATAAGAAAAATATATAACACAGCCGAAGCAAAAAAAAAAGATCGTGTTAGAAAAATACTAGAGAGCCGAGAAATGTACAGTGATATGGATCCTTTAACGGCTTTGGCACAAAAAATATCGCTTTAATTTCATTATTTAATATTTGTTGAGCGGTTCGCGACGATATTTCGCGATCGCTCTGGCTTGGGTTCGAATTAACGAATCACAAACCTCGTTGAAATGATAACACTTTAAACTTTATTTAAAATACAATGATTGTCGTTCGCGACACGGTTAATGCGTTAAGGTCGATTTAGTTTAGACCAGAACGGTTCAGCCGGCCAGAAAACGTTCGGCAGTGGCGTTCGGCTCACGGAACTCTCGGTTCGTGTGGACCCGGTAGCCCGGTTTTAGAACCCTGCTGTGCCCGCCAGGTCTTCTGGTCTCGCCAAAATTTTTCCAACTTTCTAGCCGTCTCTGCTATAGGCATCTTCGGGGTGTAGAGGGGAGTAAAAAGGTCTAGGACCCCATGGGGTGAGCCTAGGAACCCCTGGGGTTTGGGACGATCTTCGGCGCTAGGCCTTTCTTTGTGCCTCTCGAAGAGTCTCACTTTTCGCAGAGGGAGGTGACGGAAACGGAAATTCTGGTCGCTGGCGTTCTGGTCTAAACTAAATGGACCTTTAGTTCGACAAATTCTGCTGGTCGTACAGATTTCGATACGTTGTTCGATAGATAATTTGCGTTTGGTACAGAGTTCGGTAGATTGTTCGATAGATGTTCGATATGATGGTCAATAGATATTGAGCGCTGAATGTTCGGTACGATTCGATATAAACGATATGTTTCGCGTTTGCTGGTCGATGCGATTCTGACTTGACTCGACTTTTTCACTCTCGCTTCTCGTAAGATTTCCAAGAGTTTTGGGCGGAGTTTCGTAATAAAAGAAAATGCTGCTATTCGTTGTTAGTTGCTGAAGGCGGTGGGGGTGATGGGACTATGTCCGTTCCTGACGATTTTTCGGAAGGCCATAGCCGGCAATAAACTAAGGAAGCGCTTGGGACCTGGTAAAACATGCCTGGTAAAATGTACGAAAGTGACGATTGAGAGAGGAAACCTGGCACACAGATGTGCCAGTTCGGAAATGAGTAAAATAATGAAGATGAACGGTTATGTCCCCTGGCTTCAAAAATCTATTGTCGCTATGCTGTAAATTACTGTACCCGGATTACTGGGTGTCGAGGGTTTCTAGCGGACCTAGTAATAATGGCAGGTAGCTACGTGCCTGCGTAGCACGTGGTTATCAAAAAGCTTGTCTCGAGTTTTCGTTAAGCTAGGCCGTCGGAGGCAATAAAAAAAGGTATGGGTCTCGAGGATGGTTGTTTGGGGATGAAGTGTCGCAACAATATTTGTGTAATTATTGTATAATTTTGTTATCTATATATGTATATTCGTAGCATTCGTTGTGTATATTTAAATTTTGTATATGTATTTACACAATTATTTTTGTAATTAAATGAAATATTATGATTTTTGTTCATTTGTGTGTACCTTAATTAATACATATTGTTTATTTGAAGAAATGCTTTGTACTTCTCTTTATTATTTATTATACAAGCAACTAGTTGAAGAAAACATGTGTCGACAATTTGACCGCGTCAATGAAAACATGTGTCGGTCAAATCATTTGTCGATGAAAATTACTGTCTATCAAATCGTGTCGTCGAAAACAGTGTTGGCGAATATTCATTTTTAAATAATGTATAAAAAGTCGCTTATAAACGATGATCTCGGATGAAATACAGAATCACGCAAAATTTATATCCCGGATTAGACTAGTCGATTACGATCGCTGTTTCCTCGTTCTTTTGTCTTTCACGCGCAAAAATAAATGGAGAATCTAGCCATATACAGGAGTGTCCCACGTAACAGTTTCCATGATTTTTTAAGTACTTGCGATAAGCTGACAAAAAATATTTTCAACAAAAGTTGAACTTGACCAGAGACGTACTTCACCTATTCACTCATTTATGCCACGTGCGCGAAAGACGAATGAACAAGGAAATAAATATACAAATAAATATACGAATATAGAAAAACTTACAATTTACTTTTAAAAATTCTCAAATCTCTATCTTTTAGGTAGCTAAGTATTTTTTCCGTACAAACAAATGGCAATTTGATTTTGCTCTCGGTGAGAGAATTCGTAAACTGATTCCTAAATGGTTTCAGTAACTCTTCTCTCTCTACGCCTTTTCTAAATTGATTATCTATCATACTAGCATATATTGGAAACTTTTTCTTATATGTTTCTGATTTCAAAACACGCACTACACTTTTATTGTTTCCTAATTGACGTCTTCTTTCTCTCAAAATATCGTAAAAAGTAGCACAGCTATTACCGATCTTCTTTCTCTTCATCTCTCGTATTTCGGCTTCACATTTTTTCAGAAACTCATTCATTTCATAACTATTCTTAATCCACAATAAATTTTTTTCAGTTACATATAAACCTAAAGCTTTCAGCTTAGCTATGTGCTGTTTAAGTATCTTAGCAGTCGCAGATTCCGGAGGTAGCAAGCTAATATTTACATCTTTCGTATCAGCTCCATTAATTAGAAGCAGTTCGGCCATTCCTGTATAACCACTTTCACCAATATATATAGCGTCATCTATTACAGTTTTTCCTAATATATCTTTAACATTAACGTTCGCTCCATATCTTAGCAATAATTTCGCCATTTCCTCTTGCCATTCACGGACTGCAGTGTGCAGCAGCGTCATACCTCCATTCCAGTATAAATTGTCTATCATGTCAAGAACAGCAGCATCCTGGAGTAGGTTTTCAACAATTATCAGACTTCCATTTTTAACAGCAGTCCCGAGTATACTAGGATCTTCCCTTATATCAGCTCCATTATTATATAGCAGTTCGACCATTCTTTTATCCCGTCTTAAAATAGCGAGACGTATTGGACTTTCTCCCATATTATTTTTAACATTAACATTAGCTCCATAGTTCAGCAATAATTTGGCTATTTTAACATGCCTCTCAAGGACTGCAATATGGAGAAGCGACATTCCATGCGACTCTGAATCGTCTCTCATGTTAACATCAGCACTAAACTGCAACAGATCTTTAACAATTTTAAAATTTCCTTTCTCAATTGCAATAGATTGTATCTTAGGATCTCCCGTTATATCAGCTCCATGAATTAAAAGCATTCTGACCATTTTTCTATCTTCCTTCCGAATAGCTAAAAGTATTGGAGTGTCTCCATCAGCATTTTCAACATTAATATTAGCTCCGTAGAATAGCAATAATTTGGCCATTTTCACATGCCCCGCATGGGTTGCTACATGTAAAAGTGTCATACCACCAAACCAGTGTGACTTGTCTATCATGTTAGCATCAGCACCATTCTTCAGTAGCTTTGTAACGATATTCAGATATCCATTATCAACAGCAGTCCATAGTATCCGAGGGTTACCTTCTGTAAAGGAAAAATTCTTATCGATCGAAAATTCAAATATACGATAAATTAATGATATCGGCGCCAAGTTCGATCAGTTATAGAAAAACAACAAATATGCAAATTAAATATTTAAATTTCCCAACGTTTCGATCCCTATGTGGATCATTATCAAGAGAACCAAATTTTTGCGTCCAAAACGAACAGTATATATAACAGTTACCTTCTATACTAGCTCCATTGGTAAACAGGATATCCATCATTCTTTTATCCTTATTTTCTAATGCGTACAGTAATGGAGTACTTCCGTGACGATCTGTACCGCTAACATTAGCTCCATGTTTTAGTAATACTTTGGCCATTTCCAGTTGCTCCCCATAGACGGCAATATGTAGAAGCGTTACAGGACCACACCAGTATGAATGGTCTATCACGTTAGCATCAGCACCATATTTTAATAGGTCTGTCACAATTTTCAGTCTTCTATTCTTAACAGCAGTACATAGTGCCTTATGATCATCCTTTATATCAGCTCCATTAATTAAAAGCTGTTTGGTCATTTCTGCGTTCCCATTTCGAACAGCGAAAAATATTGGAGTTGCTCCGTCATTATTTTTAATATTAATGTTAGCTCCATACGTTAACAATAATTTGACCATTTCCATTCGGCCCGCATGGACTGCAAAATGGAGAAGTGACATACCACCATGCCAGTATGAATTATCTATCGTGTTAATATCAGCACCATCCTTCAGTAGCTGTTCAACCATTTTCAGGCTTCCATTCATAACAGAAGTCCATAGTACTTTAGTAACTTCCTCTATATCATCTCCATTAATTAAAAGCTGATCACTCATTTTTGTATCGCTTTTTCCAATACGCGTAAACTATTAGAGTTTTTCATTGACTATCTGTGTTACAGAGGGTGTACGAACACACACAGTTGAAGCGACACAGACGTGTTGACGTTTGTACGAATTTCTAATATGCTTCTAGGACATGCTGATACTTCTAATACAACGAAAGTTTCAGGTCAGAGACTTTGTCAGTAAGACGGTTGCAGGCGCACTAAGGCCCAGCGATGCCAGAAACGTGGGTATTCGGGCTTTTCTCCTCCTCTGCTGCTGTCGGCTGGGTTACGAACGTACCTCTACTCTACCTGGGTGAGTGCCTGTTCGATTGCACGCGCGCTACACCACAAGCAGAGGTAGGGTAGAGGTATTATTCGCTCGGCGAGAGTTGGCACAGCATTTCGTCAGTGGGGTGCAAGGGGAACGACGAATCCCCACTCTTGACGCAAGGCTCCATGCCTTTTGTATAGCGCGTAGTGGGAGACCACGTGGTACCTACGAGTTTCTCGTGCTGTACCTTCGTGTGTAGCGCGTGCGCAGTAGATGTAAGAGTGGGGGAACCCAGCCGGCAGCAGCAGAGAAGGAGAAAAACCCGAATACCCACGTTTCCGGCATCACTGCTAAGACCTGAGAACATTGACCACCCTTTTATACAGGGTAGTGTCACTCAATGTATTTTTCTGTTAGCACGAAATCGAACGCCATCTGAGTTTTGTGTTACACAACTAACGGGTCAAAACGCGTGAATTTGAAATCCATACTACCCATTCCTTGCTAATTTATAATTTTTATTTAAAAATAAAAAAATTAAAACATTCAATATTGTACTTTTTACATTTATAATTACATACTACTATTTACAATGTTTCCTACACTTACTATTTCTAATTGCGATGCACTGTTTAATAAGTAAACATGAAGTTGGTAAAAGTCTTTCGCGCTTGCCACACATTAAATCATTAAGATATCTACAAAAATTGCGAATTGCATACAGAACTAAATAATCTAAAAGGAAATCAATAACTAAATTTTTGTGGTCGCACGTAAAACTGAAAACTACATATTTTCTTATAAAATGTTTAATTGTACTTTTTACATTACTTTGTACATTACACCTATACAGGGTGTCCAAAAATTCGTGTAACTCCTGGAAATGGGAGGTACCTTGGGTCATTTGAAGCAACATTTTCCTTTACAAAAATGGCGTCCGCGGCTTTGTTTAGTAGTTATTAACGAAAAACACGGACCAGCAGCAGAGCGTTGGCGGTTCGCCGTGACATCGCAACGAACAAGAGTTTCTCGATTATGTAAATGCTCACCGATTTCAATGAGCTTTGGACACATTGTCAAGACCACGATTCTGAACAACAATTCCCTCTTGCAGTTTTTGTCTGTCGGCTTTCGTTTACACAAATTCACATATATCAGATCCCTCGGAGCACTGTCTCCAACAGGTCGTGCTTAGCACACACTAACATACTTGAGGGATCTGCAATCGCACAATCACACTAGGCATGGATCCCTCGGAGTCCAACTCCAACAGGTCGTGCTTAGCACACACTAACATACTTGAGGGATCCTGCCGAAACACATATCTATCAAGTATTGCGTATAAGACAACCGCAATACAACATACGAAAACGAACTAATGTTAACGCTCACACCTTCATCGCGTAATGTAAAGATCTTTGTAAATTATTATTTTATTCTGGGGTTTTTTATGCCGCAAGGCTTTTTCCCCGATGAGCCAATAAATTAACGTATTTATTTCGGCTCAATTCTGTGTCAATTACTGATTAATTAATCATATCCTTGATCATGTCCTAATGATAATTTGAAAAACGGAATTTCTCCATGTTGGAGAGGTTTCGACGATACATATATACATATATATATATATATATATAAATATATATATATATATATATATATAAATAGATAAATAAATCTATTTTTCCATTTAAAATTATTAAGCTTAGGCAATAATAATTATAGGGTGAATATAATAAACATAACATCACGTTTATTATATTCACCGTATAATTATTATTGCCTAAGCTTTATCATTTTCAATTGAAAAATAGATTTTATTATCGCGTTTTATGTAAAACTAGCGAAGTATGTTTACACTTTTGCTCGTCAGTGTATTTCTGAAGTAATTTTACGTTGTATGTTAGACAACGGTTCCTTCAAGGAACCATAATACTACTGGTAATTCTATGTAAAAGAGAGGGAAACACGAAAAGAATGCGGAATGCGTCTTTCAATCTTCAAGGGAATAAGAACTGCGTGTCGAACGTATCTCATGTAGAAACTCGTTTCAGTGAATTGGAAAACGCTTTGTCAGTTGTCACTACCTATACTATATCCAAACGATTTCCAATTCTCCATAGTAAATTTTTCCAATCAATTCATCAAATTTAAACAACAATTTATTGAAATGGATTTCCACGTTTCCTTAATCGATTAATAAGCGTCCGTTTTTGGTCTTTTATTTCTGATAAGAATTACCTGTTGTTTCAGAAGTTTATATATGTTTTATAGCCGCCTGGTAAGCTCCACAGTACATATCAGCAGTACAACGACTTAGATTTCTTTCGAGAACCAAATTTCTTCACAAGAACCTTATTTTTAGAAGTCAGTTGTAACTCGGTACACTGAATAAAACTAGCTATCACACTTTATAATCATCTTATTTATTGATAAATAGACTACAGCAAAATTGAGTAGATGAAATCGAAAATTGTTGAAAAATTTTTAATTATTATTTTATTTTATTAAAATTATTAAAGGAAGAAATAACGTTCTACAATTTACTTTCTACTCATTGCAATGGATGCAGACAGTTTTTATTTTGTATAAAGATCGCACTCTATTGATAAAAATAGAGTAGAAATTGCTCTTTATTCGAATTTTGATATAACACACTGACTGATTCAAAGGTGCACATTATTTGGCGAAACAAATATTTCAAATACTATTTAATATTTTAGACTTTATTTTGCTTAAAGAAAATAGTATTTTAAATAAGATATACAATTTCGAAAATAAAATATTTCTATTTTAATAATCTGAAACATAAAATAGAGTATTGTATATTCTGAGCCTACTGAGGTTTGTTGATAAACATACACTGTATCTTATCACCAGGAAACTATTTCTACTCTTAAATCTATCGAATGCGAACCATTATTTTCAGCAATCATATTTCATGTTGTATACGTTGACGCTATTCATATAATTATGAAACCATTGGAGATAATGTTTCGTCATGATCAAACAGGGTTTTTAAGTAAATAAATTGAAATTACATCGTCGCAACTGCATATTATTTGCAATTACTACAGGACAACTGAATTTTGTCTTTTGAGTCGGATTATGAGTAAAATTTAGCGGTCGGAAGTTTAATCAAGTAGTACGTTGCATTATTCGTGTGGGTTCGAAAGTGAGTGACATTTTCTGGAGGTAATATTATAATTTAGGCGGACAAGGACAGCATTACGCGTACTATATAGTTCGAGCAAAAGAGGAGCGGGAGAGATCCTGTATTTAATGAGACATCATCTAGATTATCGTAGAAAATTGTGTGTTCAAGAATATTACAACGCAGCGTTGTCTTTAGTCGTGCTTTAATAATTAACTGCGCGTATGTGTAATTTTATGTAGATGATTTTCCATTCATCAGTAATAGAGAAAGCTCGGTTCGTTGTCGTTTGAAATAATAAAAATGTAAGCATGCAAACTACAGTGAATATACAATGTGTTCGGACACCTTTTAAAATAGAATAACAATTTTTTAATTGCACCAAACGACCTGATTTTTTTTTATATTCAATTAAAAGCATTGGTTTACAAAATGATATGAAAAAGGATTTTCTAAAAATTACAATTTATAACAAGGTTAAAGTCAAGGAAGAGATAGATTTACGCGATTTAATTCTAGCCACTCAATTAGTCTGTACTTGTTGAAAAGACAACTTGATAGTGTTCGGTGTACTAACAAATTAATACTAAAATTCTGAAAACGACTTCCCAAAATCTTCATGAAAAGAAGTCTCGGAATCTAATGAAGCGCATTGCTCAATATAAACCAATGCCTAACAGACACATGGAAAAGTATACACTACCGGCCAAAAGGTTAGAATCACTTGCTAATTTTTGTAAAAATCGATAAATTTTGAAATGATCCATCGTTATAATGTCAAATATTAACTAGTTGAATAATATTTCTAAACAGATTTCAGCATTTTCTTCTGTCTATAACGCTCTTGTATAAAATAAATACTAGTGTAAAACAATGTTTAGAATACACTTTTCTAAAGGGACATCTTAGGCAACTCCTACAAGAAGCATGGAGAAATATCAAATTAGAAAGGTCCGAGACACTGATTGTCAGGCTGTTATTAAAAATGACGACGGTTTTTTTTATTAAAAAAGCAATTTGAAGAAAAATACGCATCCCTTGGTAAAAAAAAATAATATAAAATGTAAAACATACTGTTCGCAAGTTTTTTGACAAGTTAGTCTTCCTTGGTTGTTCTAAAGGCATTCAGTACGTATGAACCACACGTTTAACTAAATGAATGACTAAAGAAGTCGCGACTATATTGAATACAATTTGTTTTCTTCTTTTTCTACCTTGGAACAGTCTTCTCGCCTTGAAAAAAATGTTAGTCTTCTATTTTTGCGTACGTTTCGCGGTCATATTCAAAATATATTGCAAGTTCTTTGAAAATATACGAGAATTACCATTTAGTACTCGTGGGTGCATGACACCCGATTTTTATCGTGGGATTTTTAGGGATTACTTTGGAGTGCAGTGCCGAGGATCAAGGGAACGCATGCTGTATCCCAGGAGGACCACATACGCATGATCGACCGTGATCGACTGTGCATGGGTTGGATTTTTCTTCTATAAAAGCCTCCAGCCCGTGCAGTTCCAATCCCCCTAGAGGCTTGACCAAATACGTATGCTGTATTATCGAGATTATTCTCGTGAAAATAGGGCTAAATATGATACTATTCAGACATTCTCTCGTTATAATCACGAAACACAAAATGAAAAAGTGCTCTACACAGTTTTCTCCCCCATAGTGTTGCATTTATATTTATGAGATCTTTCGGAAAAAGGAGGAGGTCACTCAATTTGATCTGTATGTGCCTTTTTCTGCTTTTTTTCTTATCTAGGTATAGATGTCTAGACTTCTGGGCTACTACCATATCAATACAGTATACATATGTATAGTATACATATATGTATACTTACATTTATATGTACACTTTATACATTTAACCTGTATAACCTGGATGCTAATGCGACCCTTATAAGTAAACAATATGAAAAGAATTTAAAATGACTTCCTACAAAATTAATTAATATTCGTTTCAATATTTGTAAGATGTGTTAGATTAAAAACAAAACTTCAATAACACTTATAATTAAAAGAAAAATGTTATTTAATTTTAGATAGGAATTATGAACACAAAAAAAATAAATTGATTAAATTACAGAATAAAAGTTTTCTGTCCTCATTGCAATAAACTGGAGGTGAAATGGAACTATATCTTCTTTCTTCATATGTTTAATAAGCGGAAAATAATATAACAGTATTTTTAAATTGTTCTAATCTTTTTACTGTTAAATGACACCTACTCATTTTTATTATAAATGCATAAAATCCGCTGTCTAGTAATTAAACATATCGTTTCGTGACGTAGGTGAAATGTCAGGATGAGGAGACGGTGCAGTGTTTACCCAAGAGAGCTTTACTGGCCCTTTCACGCCTGCCGGAAATCGGGTTCAATTTGGCGGCTTATTCAAGAACAGCAAGGGTGATTCAGGACGGAAAAACTCGTAATGACATGGCGCACTTAAAGGCTTTAACCGAAGAAGGCGACGACGACACAGAAATCTGCATACCTGCAGGGATTTACTCGGTACTGTTTAAAGACCCTGCCATGCGCGGACATTTCGCCGCTGTCGGGGGTACGCAAATACTGCCAGACATATCGGGACGCTTCATGGACGACAGCGAAGAAATCGACGCGGCAGGAGTGCTGCAACCGAACTACCAGAAAAGAAGTATCGCCATGTTAGCCAAAAACGATGATCTGCCTATCTCTCTGCAAGATCGCCTTGAGGAAAACCAAGACGATGAAGAGAAGAGAACTATGGTTTCCAGGTGATTAAACCAATCATTACAATGTTCTTAACCAGTTGACTGTGGAGACCTCTTTTCGGAACGCGCACCTATGTATATGTGTCGTTTATACTTTTTAGTACAACTATATAGTATACTTTTTTTTAACACTAAACCCACCACTACCACACAGATTCATTATTTAACAGTTATTGAAATAATAAAAATGATTTTATAAGAATTGATTGTATAAATATCTTTAGTAATGCACGTATTATAATTGGAGCTGCACAAAGGCTAAATAAAATCGGTCTTGTCATTTTTATAAGGTTACTAATATACCAGTTACTTTAAAATCTCGGTAGGTTTACTGTTAAGTATTTTTGTTTAACTATTCATACGTCTTATTTGTTCGTTTTATTTCTTCGTGAGCCTGAAATATTCCAAACATATTGAAATTGCAGAATATATTTTAGTTTCCGCTAAAACTACAATTTTATGCATGACGAGTATACTCGTCAATTACAGCTAACTAGTTACAGTTAACAGTTTCCTAAAAACCCTGGTCATAATCTTGGGGGTTGTCCCAACAAAATTCTAGGGTTGAAAATAAAATACTAGAAAATTGAGATAGTGTTCCGGTTACAATTAACTTTTCTCGCGCATGCGTGCCCGAAACAGTAACGCATCTGTAAGGACGTAGCAGAGCGGCCAGAGCCCTGTCGCCCTGAAGCAGTAATATTGGCGGGTCGAGTGTTCCGTCTTGAAAGTTAATTGCAAACGTTTTAAGAGTAGCTTAACTGCCATGCCTTTTCATATGTATATACTAATAATTTTTTTAAATTCTGCGAGGTATTCAAGGTACCTCATTTTATCAAGAAGGTTACGTTACAGAGGCTAAAACCGCAGCGCATGCGTGAAAAAAGTTGGTTGTAATCGGAACACTAGTTTGAGGAGTACTTATCAGGCCCATCGCTGTTTCAGATCAAGGATTTGCTGTATTTTCTTTTTGCATTACTATTCAGTTTATGTATTCGAATGAACCGCTCAAATAGGGAATATAATAATGCAAAACTTTTGTTCATACAGCGACGAGCCGTCAGTACCGAATACTCCGAGAATTCTTCCTCGGCCGGTGTTGGATTCGGAAGGTTTTGCACCGGATTATGTGATCGACAAGAGGAATATTGGCACTCTGGCTAGAGATTTCGCGTTGCCACCCGGTCGACGAAATATTGCGTCGTTGCTAAGAGATTACGAACTGCAAGGGAACGAAAATAACGATGATTACATGGTACAGTTCGCGGGAAAACGGAATGTAGCTTCCCTGGCCAGGGGTTACACGTTGCCTCAAAATGGCAAGAGGAACGTCGGAGCCGTAGCCAGAGATTTCGGTCTCCCCTACGGCAAACGAAACCTGGGCTCCTTAGCTCGAACGGGCGACTTTCCAACACGCGAACATGGCAAGAGGAGTGTATCCTCTTTAGCAAAGAACAGAGCCTGGCCGATTTCCTTGAAGAGGGGTATCTCCGTCCCGGCGAGTGTAATCTTGAGGACTATTTCTCGCCAGGGCAGATCATTGGCGGATCAACTGAAAGCCAGGAACGATCTCTCAAATATGCAGCAGCTCTCGAGTGCACTCTCGCAGAACAATAATTACGACGGCGATACTTTTGGAGATGACAAGTTAAATGATTCACAGATGATCGACGCGTTCTACGAAAGGATTGATTCAGCGAATAGGAGGCCTAACAAACAACTCAGTTTCACCGATGAATATCCATTGCCTGTAATGCAGAATAACAACGGATTCGATTACGAGGAAATGATGGATGCACTTGGTGATCAGTATTTCAATGCTGAGAAAAGGTTCATGGGTAAGTACAACGTTTCCACGTCGTAATAACATTATGGTACTTTGACCATTCAATTTTACAATTCAATTCGATTAGAATATAACGTTTTAACTTTCAAAGTATTACACGGACGTAGAGAACTCCCGCTAATAGAAAAGTGAGATCCCGTAGAGCAGATCATTTTTTTATATTTATTTAAACGAACGCAGTTCTTTTCAGATTATCAGAAAAAATTGCTCGATCTAACGAGAAATTCCAATCGGATTTATGTTAAAGTATATTAGTTTTGAATCGGTAAGCAACGATTAATTTTGTTGTATCATGAAGTATAGAAGTTTTAAATGAGTAATGCAAAGAGTAATTTTGTTGTATCGCAAAGTTTAATATTAATGAATGGATTGAATTTTTCAACTTATTTAGAAATATAAAACGGGATTATCTGTCATTCAGTTTTAAATAGGTGAATAAAATTTTGGGTTTGAAGTACGCAATGTATTGTTAAAAAGGGTTTGTCTAAATTTCTGCAATGTCAATTTAGCAATCCACAGTATTGGATCTAAGATCACATATCATAATAGCAAGAACTGGAGGGCATTGCTACATGAATGAATAAAGATGCCAATTACACGGTCCAACAAATTCAAACTTTTTTTTACGTTTCGATTCTCATTATGCGATCCTTATATAGTTTTTCGTGCTGATTTAGAATTTGGCCTTAATTTTTCTCCTAGACGCACAGTTTTTGAGAAATTTGAGTTTGAAAAAGAAACACAATATTTGTTCAAAGTTGAAAAATACATCTTTTTTTCAAACTCAAATTTCTCAAAAACTGTGCGTCTATGAGACAAATTAAGACCAGATTCGAAATCAGCGCGAAAAACTCTATAAGAATTGCATAGTGAGAATCGAA
This sequence comes from Lasioglossum zephyrum, assembly GCA_028455615.1. Taxonomy (NCBI): domain Eukaryota; kingdom Metazoa; phylum Arthropoda; class Insecta; order Hymenoptera; family Halictidae; genus Lasioglossum; species Lasioglossum zephyrum. The sequence goes on along the minus strand of CM052326.1, from coordinate 21,408,061 downwards.
AAGAGTTTTGGCTGTTGGGACGTGTAGTTAGTTAAATGAAACTCAACCAATCGCACGAAATAAGGATACTTTAAGTATTTTTCATATTAAATAATAAGTTTATATTTTACATGGGTGTATAGTGAGTAGCAATATATAATATACTTGTTATAGTTATATTGACAATAGGAAACGAATGTTACTCAGAAAGAAAAAAGTACTCTATCCACAGTTCCCAGATGCAGCACTACATATATATATTTCAAAATCTTACTGGAGAAAATAGTTTCAGATAACAATACAAAATATATTTTTGATTAATTCTTACAGACGCAATACGGAAATTTGTATATTCTTGAAAATGGTCTGGATTTTAGACCGAAACGTTGAATTAAATTTCATGTAATATTTTGCAAACTTGCTATATTTTTACAATTGATCGAACCAGTGCGCCAATATCACAAATTGTAGTTTCTGATCATACAAGGAAAAGTGTACCCATCTCCTCCCTAATGAAACGGGACGAATGTTCCAAATTATTGAACGTAATCAATCTAGAAGTAGGCGTATAGTCAGCACTGTCTACGAATGTCAGAAACAGGTTTTGCAGCAGAGATGCAGCCAATGGTAGAACAGATCGGGTACCCAGAAACATTTCAAGCAAGTAAAAGGCACCTCGGTTCTGTGGCACGAACTGGTTGGCTTCCATCTTTAAGGAACGCTCGATTTTCGCGATCGCCCCGGTATCTAGTTAGCAGGTCAGACCATTGGGTTCTCACTTGCTCCTTTTCTTTCTCTTCGTCTTTTTATGTATCTCACTTCCCCTCTCTTGATATCGTCTGTCATCGTTCGACATCATTATGCTGTTACTGCACCAACGCTATAGAAACGACAGAAACGTTCTCACCAATCACCAGGAAAAATTAGTCGTCAGTACAGGGGAGTTGAAATCCAAGATGGTTCGGGAAGCATGTACTTGTGAGAGGGGATCCCTATTAGAGGGCAATCCCTCTGATTTTTAAGTGAAGCGAAGGTACTGTTCTCATATAGAGGGTGTCCCACTCGATTTCGACATCTTGATTTTCTCGCTATTGTTACACATTCCTAAACGAACATGTAGCGGAACATCTTCCAATAATGTGGGTAAAATTTTCATTATGAAGTGGTTGTACTTCGGTCCAGTTAATGATCCATCCACAAAATATTCGTCGCTGTTTTTTCTCGATTATGTGTCTTACGCGACAAATTTCCAGTTTGATGAAAGTGTTTGAAGACATAACTGAAAGTACTACGGGCTGGTTGACATCTATCAGGAAATCTCTCTTCATACAACTGTTTTGCACCAACGACACACTTTCCAGCTTCCAAATACGCTGCCACGATGTCTACTTTTTCCGCTCATGAGTACTTCATTTTAGAACAAACAGATAGATGCTAGTCTAACGCTGGTAAACAGATCTAGCGTCTTAGTGCGGCAGTAATGATGCCTTAAGAATTTAAATAATTTCGACATAAATAGATTAGTACTTTTTTATAATGTATGTCCAGCTGCATCGATTGATGTATTAAAAAATACCTCATTCCATTAAAAAAAACAAAGTTGACCTTTATATGACCTTCATGCGTACACTCACGAAAAAGCTAAGAACATCAAAATATGCTCTACTCGATACCATTCAAGTCTACGCTGGAACATTTTTTGCTACGAGTAACAATAGCGAGAAAATCAAGATGTCGATATCGGGTGGAACACCCTGTAGTATCGACAATCACGATGCTAGTTGCAGCTGCCGTTACCATTTCATACGCCATATCTTCATCAGATGTACTTCCTATTCAACTTCTATTTCTTTTATGTAGATAGTCGTGGTAGTAACATGTCACGTTGATGTCTCGATGTTAGATTGTTGTATCGGCTGTTGCTGGAACACTTCTAAATTATAGCGTTGGACTCTGGTTCCATGGATTATTTGTCGTTTAGCTTAGTGTAATTATGTATTCATTTGTTATACAGGTCGACAATAATCAATATCAATCTGCCAGAAGAATAACCATTTAAAATACTCGTTCACAGCCTCACAGTCTCTGTATCCCAAACATTTTGTAAAGTTCTCACCTCCACTCCTTAACTCCCAAACATATTTGTAAAATTTCACCTGAGGAAACCAGAAATTGTTAACTTTCTTTTTTTAATAATCCTGTAGACTCTGACCAGAAAAATACCGGAAATCCAAGTTTCAATCTTAGGAATCCATCGGTTTAAAAGTTATGCGTGTTTAAAGTTGAGTGCTTTTCAAAACACTAGAAATCGCTCAACTTTATACATTCATAACTCTTAAACCATTAATACTTCAGGATCGAAACATGGATTTCTCACATCTGCTCGTCCAAATCTACTGGGTAATATAGGAAAAAGGTAACAATCTCTAGAAGAAAGTCAAAAATTTCTGGTTACGCAAGGAAACGTCCATCCATTATCAATATTATCATGCTTTCTCAATCCATTCATTTGGTTTTTCTCAATCATTCTTCAAAAATTGAAAAATTTTAAAAACATGGCGTGGCGCTATACATAGTTACGCACCGCAGTAGACATGCTATCTTCGGCGTGAAGTAGTTGAATGTTAGCTAAATGTCGTGTTTTCAGAATCGTTTTAGGATGGGACACGGTGGATCGCAGTTCGTCAAAGTATCAACAAACATTCTGTCTTTTATTTCGCTTCTACTGTAAGACACATTAACTGTGTAGTAGTAATGGAGAATTTGTTATATTCTTCGGAGAGGCAATGTGTTTTCCTTAGATCTAGGGTTTATACAAAAACCGACTTTTTAAGAAATCGGTTTTCGGTTTTTAACTTTTCCATGAAACTGGTTTAAACCGGTTTCGAATTTTTACAGATAAAAAGCAAGACATATTTACAACTTAAAATAGAAGTTTTTATTTTTTTTTATTTATAACAATTTAAAAATACAAAAAAGAAGAACATGAGGTATACATATACGTACATACATAAAATTATTGAAATAAACAATTAGCAAAATAATCCTTTTAAAAAATCACAGCAATTATATTTACGTAAATTATTATTTTACTTCTTTCTTTGTATAATAAAATATGACTTCAAAAAGCAGGGAAAGTCAATGGATTTATTGCTTTGTCGTGTCCTTCTTTTGGACAAAAAATTACCAGAAACGGAAAAGACTTGCTCTCTTGCTAATGAATTGGTGTCAATTGTCTTTAAAGCATTAAATAATAAATCTAAATTTTTTTATTCTTCTATTTCTAGTTTCCGAAACCAAAAACAACTTCTTGAATGTTTGAGGACTAGAGGAAGTCACTTCTTCAGGTTCTTGCAGATATTTAATTATTGTTATTTCCATAGCATTTTTCATCATAGATATGTCTTGATTTTCTTCTTCGTTCCTGTTGTTAACATCGCAGCCATCTTCTGTAGAATAATCTTGATAATATCTGTCCGGACAACTTAACCCTTTGCACTCGGAGCTATTTTAAATCGAAAATGAAATATTTTTCCCAACTTAGAATAATTCCATTCTATCACGTATACACAAATATGTATATTAATTTTTTTTCATACGAATATGAAATCGATATACCTTATTAAATACTTAAATGTTTAGTAATTGATTAGATAGAAACCTATTTAATAATGTAAACAATACTTTAAATAATGGTGCAACAATTTTTAGTGGTGATTCTGAGTCAACACTCGAGTGCTAAGGGTTAATAATATCAGTTTTTGTAGCTAATGGAAAAAATTTACTAAAATATATACATATATATAAGTCTTATGGATAAATTTAAAACCGATTTTTTAACTGAGAAAACCTAGATAATTGTAATTAGAAGGAGCATTGTTTTCCAGTGTAACTCATATTAACGTGATCATTGATTTTAGGGAGAATCCCACAAATGGGCCGACGTCCAACGCCTCCTCCGCCTCGTCAACAAGGGCTTTAAGGCTACACTTGAAACCGGGTGTACCCCACGTTCAAGCCTTGCACGGAGATTGTCGACACGGCTTCAGAAGGTTATCCTTATAATCGACGGCCGATTATTTTCATCGTCAGAAATTTCTGAGATCCATGGATATCGATTACTCGCCTATTTGTCTCGATTTGTATCGATAAGTTTATTTCTACAACATTTACCCCGACGAAAGCAGAAACAAACAAAAAATCTAAAAAATACGGTCCTCCAAAATATTCTTCAACTTCTTAGCGTAGAGACTTAGGACAATGTTTCTTAATCCTTTGCACTCCTTTACCGAGGGTGACTCGAAATTAGAGAAAGAAAAATGTGAATAAAACGGGTTTTTATATGCGTTTGGTTCTCCCTTTATTCATTCAATTGTCTCATATTTTAATTAGAAAGAAAGATAAATTACAACAAAGTTCGCGAGCTATACTTAATATAATCAGTAAACAAAACTGTTTAAAATAAGTAACAGTCAAGGAGCTGTCCTTTAAAGTAAATATGAAATGAAATACTTAAAATAGTAGGGACTTGTTGGCAAGGCTAATGAAAAAATAATTCGGAGTGCAAAGGGTTAAGTCTATTAATTTGTGGCTATCCGTGTCAATGTCACATCGAAGTATAGAATACATTTTATAGAACTTTTCAATGGAAGTTTTTATCGTATTTCCTATCATACCAATCTTGCTAGAAATTCATCTACGAAAACTATTGCAGTACTGTAATTGCTAACTTGTCGACTTGTAGTCGGTTCTTGAATATATATATGACGATGTCAAACAAATTGGAGTTCTTTATGTTTGTGGATAGCAACAGCCTTGTTTATCACTAGACAGTTAGATTGTTGCGAATCAGGTAGAAAATTTTCGTTTTAGACAAAAATCTGTCTATTTACCACTAAACTGCGTTTTTTGCATTTATGATGAAATTGGTTGGGCGAAATATGAAACAGTAAAAGATTTTAAAAATTTGTTAAGGTGATGAAATCAATTTTTATGTTTCTCCTGCTTTCCAGAATCAATTGCAAAACATTTATTTTGCATAAAAATCCGCAGTCGACTTAGCACTTTTAGTTTCAATTAAATGGATCGATTCAGTACCGTGACAACCTGTGTCCAGTATTGTAAATATATTTCGTGAAGTATTTGTTTGTTTAACATCGCAGAAAACATATTGGACGGTAAATATATCCTATACCTCGTCTCTGGTTTTGCATTTAAACTTTTTATCGTTTTATTCATTCTACCGCCACGCTGAATATAAACTTTCGTCGCGTTATTTTTATATAGTTTTTATTACAGACGTGTCGGCAAAAATGCCTGAATTAAAAAATTGGAAGATATGTTTCGCTCAAAAACATTTTCAAACATATCAGATTAATTCTTTTCCTTACCAGATGAATGATTTTATTACGTTTAACAACTTTTGTGTGAAATACTCTTGCATGTAGCTACGTATTCGACAATAAACAATGACAATAATATCATGCTCTTGACAATAAAAATATAAAAAATCAACATAGTATTAAACGTGCTTGTAAGTTGTTTTTTTTATAATTGCGTAAATGTTTGCGTTCCTGGCGTAAAATAAATTTAAGGAACAAATATATTCAGATATTCAGAAAGCTAAAATATGTATATGTTCTCCTTATATTTGATGTAATATTTGTATTCGATGGCATTCTTCTGTTTCAAGAGTGTCAAAAATGATTGGCTTTTGCTGTTGAGATACAGTATATTCGTGAATAATTATATAATTACTCAAAGATAATAATTAAAGTAAACGATGAAATTGGATTATTTGGCAATTTCTGATGTTTCTGTATTCGACATTAAAAAAAGAATCTCCGTCTAATTCGAGAAGCTCAGTCGGAATGCAATCAATAAAACTTTATCGAACGAACGAAGAACTTTCCTGAAATTATTGCGAATCGTTTGGACAAATAGATCAAGGAGTTTTCATTCGAATTGTTGCATATCAATGTTTCGATGCTTCTATATAGTAGACATTTTAATAGCTGGGAAATAAAATTAAGGAAGCCGTGACATGATTTTCGATATATTCTAGTAGTCGGTGTAAATCTTAGTGCTCAGGACTTGCAAGCTCGATAGTAATAACGCAAATTCAGCTTTTATTTATTCGTAATATATATATATATATACATATATTTCAGTACTAATAAGTAGAGGTAATAAAATATTGTGTAATATGTGTATATTAATGTGATTTTCAATCAGGAAGATTTCGACGGTGGTTGTTTCCAGTTGAATAATATCATCGATTTATTATCATGCCAATTCTGCGCAATGTTGTTTAATCGTCTTCGATTTTATGATAATGTATTTATGTGTTTATCTAGACAATAAAACGACTAAATAAAATGACAATAAAGCGAATAATATAATAATGAAATAAACATTTCTGAAGTTGTTTTGCTATCCTACCATTACAAGTGTCTTTTACAGCTGCAGAGGTGGGCATTAATTGGCGAAGCAAATATTTCAAATACTATTTAATATTTTCGACTTTATTTTGCTTAAAGAAAATAGTATTTTAAATAAGATATACAATTACGAAAATAAAATATTTATATTTTAACAATCGGAACCAGAAACTAGAATATTATTATTTTAACAATGGGAACCACAAAATAAAATATTTCTATTTTAATCATCTGAAATACAAAATAGAATATTGTATTTTTTGCGTCGTTATATACCTAATAATTTCTTATTTTAGCAATAATTTAAAGAAGAAGTGGTACTTCATAAAATAAACTATATCGTTTGCCACATTTTCGATTTATTTAATAATAACTATTTCCACTCATAAATCTATTGAATTCGAACCATTATATTCAGCAATAATATTTAAAATTGAAATTAAAGATAAAGACAAAGTCCAAATATATTCAATATTCTTCAAATAAAATGCTATTTTCAAAAGTGACTGTGTCAAATAAATTAGTTTATTTTCCAAAATTACTACTCAAATAAAATATTTTATTTTTTAAAATGACCGTATCGAAGAAAATATTTTATTTTCAAAATTGTGCATATACGTTTGACTGTACAGTGAAAAGTGAAAGAAAAATTAAATCAAAATATATTTGTGAAATATCGGAAGTACGTAAAAAGTACATCTGTTTATTAGTAACGTACTGTTTTATATACATGATACTTAGAAATATATTTACATTAGTGTTATTGTGTATAAAAATATTTAAATTTACGTATTTACAAAATATCTGCTATATTTAATAAAGAACTGTTTATGTGAATTATTGTTCTTAAGTTAATTTTCATCTCGTAGTATTTGAGTTAATATTCAATTAACATTGAGCAAGGAGATTAAATTACGCTTAATCCAGTATTTCAGTCGGAGTTCACCATTTGAAGCGTCGGCGTCCTAACGAAATCAACAATAAAGTATAAGATGCAATAAGCATTGAACTATTAGCGATGCTGTATTAAATGATATTCTTTATTTTACGGTTATTGCATGTTTTCCGCAATTTAGAACTTAATCGACGCATTTGATATATGTCTACTTATTGATACGCAGTCAAAATTCTGTTATAAAATTGAAACAAATATTTCACATTATCATAGAAAATGAGAAAGGTACATAAAGCTATTTCGATCAGAGTCGTTAAATGAAGTCTGAGTCCCTATTCTATCGTCTATGACACCATTCATTCCAAGTAAAATATGTGCGTAAGTAAATATAAATAAGTTTCATGATTGACTTTTACAAATGCGCATAACATAATTATCTTTTCTTAAAATATTCCACTTGCACTTCGATGATAATTCAGTTGACTGTGTTGAGAATAATCGTAACCTTGATCATACCAGTCCGCAGACGATATAGAGTTCACGGTACTCGAAGATGATGTGCCAGGATGTCCTGTATGTGGCGAATGTTGATGGCTAGACGTATACTCCCCTTGAAAATGACTGAACTGTCCCCAACCAAGTTGTGCTCTACACCAATCAGAGTTTCCTAGAAGTGAATAATATCATTGTTTAATCTCTCGATGTCTATTAAATAAATAAAATGTCATATTGTTTAACTAAAGTTTGCATAATCTAATTTTGTCCCTTATTTTAAACAGGGAGAGTAATTAAATAGCGAGAGTAAAGGGAGAGTAAATAACAATAATGAGCCTTCTGCTCTGGTTTGCTTTTCTTTTTCTCTCTTCTTGAAAGAATCAGAGCCTTCTGCCTGATTCGTTTTTTGGCCCCCCCTTGGATTGGAGACTTCTTCTCCAATTTACAACCCTTTTGTTTAAAGTTAATATAAGTCCGACGTTGTAAGAAAGGGAGCCAGAAGGAATATCGCATTCGTTCCGACTCCCTTTCAGGGTCTCTTGTGCAGCAACCTCCACGTGGTGAGACCTGGGCAATCGGCATTATCCTCTATTCGTAAGAACTTCCAGTATCTTATGAATAAAGGATAATGTCGAGCTAATAGCTGCGCACTTTGAATTTGCGTTAATATTGTGTACTAGAATGTAAATTAATATCGACAATTATTTCCATTCTATTTCCATCCATAACATTTTTCAATCTGACGTTTCCTCAGAAGAAAATATATTATTCAAGCTGGTTCATTTGATTTTTTTTCATAACATACAATGTTTTATCACTATTTTGATCTAGTCTCGTCGGTGGTGGAACTGTTAGTGATGTGGTATTTCAGATCACTGTAATTTCCACCGTTACCACCCCGCTCATTGCGCCCACATACCGTCCCGCGGGATAGTACGGGGGCTGGCAGTCTTTATCAGTATCTGGTCGGTGCTATGGGACTTGATGTCCACAAGAATCTGTAGTACCGACACCTTAAAATGCCAATGACAGTAATAACTGTAATAATTTTCTTTAAATTATATTCATAGTTTGCTATTAAACCGACTATGAATATTGTGCTCCTAGAAATAATAATAATACATCTTTTTATTTCTATAAAGGTGTTGACACTGAATGATAATGGTGTGGTAATGTAGTTACTCCGGGGCGTTAGAGCACTAATACCGACGGACACCAAAATACATTGGGTGTCAGGTCTATTCCTATATCCGGTCTGTGGTGAGATCACCCTATACCTTGTCTGTACTTTTATACCTCGCCTACGGAGTAACTAACCCAGCCACAGATAGATGGCAGTATACTTACAACTTTGGTACTACAGTAGAACCTCGATTAATCGACTCAATCGGGAGGCAGACAGCTCGGATAAATCGAGGTTCGAGCGAAATAACTAAAATGTATTTTATTTCCTAAAATGAATTTTTAAAAGTATATTTCTCTTTCTGATATAATCATATTTCACACACAGCACATATTTGTTTATATTTTATCTATTTCATTAGAGAAGGTACTATTCTTTTTCTTTTGCAACTCATTACACCGTTTCGAATATTTACTTACTAAATAAAGTAAAGTAGTGATCTAGCTCCCATCGTCTGTTTCGAGCAGGGACAGTGATCGTGTAGGGAAACTATGTTTTTATAACGTAGAAAATGACACCATGTACATGCAGATCTCGCGGGGATGCCTCCCACAGGAAGGACTAAAGCGAAGGGACAGTGATCGTGGAGGTCCTCATGGAACTACATTGCAACTTTACTGTAATAGAAAACGAGTGACGGCTAAAACCTCTTGGGGTTTACTCATAAAGTTGATCTTGTTAACATATGTCAAGGTCAAGGTCATCCGAGCTGCCTCCCCTAAACGTAACATTAACCATTTATGGTGTTAGAAGCAGGGCCCGCTCTTGTGGTAACGATGCCCCGAACAAAAACACAAATTGCCGCCCCTTAAGTATATATATTATTATTATTATTTTTATTTTCAATAAAAATCACAGCGAAAATGGTGCCCCTAAATTTTGACGCCCCAGGTAAATACTCGGGTTGCCCCCACCCTTAGAGCGGACCCTGGTTAGAAGTCACAGAAACAGAAGAAAAAGTGGAAGAAAGTGTAGACAAATGGTAGTTCCAGCACGAACCTGCATTATGAGAAAGAGTTGTTGGTGCTCCGTGAGCCGCTGGTGGTTGAATAGTTGGGACTTGTCCGATCTGCATCGGATGGCCCTGCAATGAACTAAAGTGTCCAGAAATGGACACCGCGTGACCTGGAAGGACACTACTAATCGTGGCCGGCACTTGTGTGATGGATGTGCTAGTTGGTATCTGTGATGTTGTTCCTGGGATTTGGTGTCCACCATTGGCGTTTGATTGTTGCAGTGATGTTGGACTGTGATGCAACGAAGTTGGTACCTGCGACAGACCAGCTGACATCTGAGGCAGTTGCGGTAGTTGAGCCAGCTCATGACTGGCTGCATATTGGCAGGGAGTCAAGGGTAAACCAGCTACCGAACTAGCTATGCTGCCAGCGTGTTTCCGCAGCCGTGCTCTACGATTGCTGAACCACACCTGAAACACAAAAGACATTTCTTTTTGGTAAGGTGAAGCTCTCTCTTGTGTTCCTATTTATATTCCAGTAATTCCTAATCACGCAGATCTCCATATTTATAATTGTACATTTCACACGGAGAACCTCCAGAATAGCATACAATGTAACCGTATTTAGTTAAACAATCATTTAGTAAGTTTCATGTAAATGCAGCTTATAAATATGCTCACCCTTCGCTTCGTGTAATCTTACAAAATATTTCTGCAATTCCTTCAATTATTTCGTTAACGTTTCTGTCGAAACTTTATTTCCGGCTGCCCTTTTCCTTGTGTAACCAGGAATTCTCGCTTTTCTCCTATAAATTTTTTCCTTTCTTCTATGTTGATAAAATACACTGTATGTTTATCAAGAAACCTCAGTAGGCACAAAAAATACAATAACCTATTTTGTGGTTCCGATTGTTAAAATATAAATATTTTATTTTCGTAATTGTATATCTTATTTAAAATACTATTTTCTTTAAGCAAAATAAAGTCTAAAATATTAAATAGTATTTGAAATATTTGTTTCGCCAAATAATGCCCACCTCTGATGACAATGAAGGGTACAGTGAATGAAGGGTGCCGAACGATTATACTAATTTGTATACTCACTTGTATCCTAGCTTCCGTAAGACCCGTTCTTTGAGCTAATTCTTCCCTCGCATAGACGTCGGGATATTGCGCCCGTTGGAACGCAGTTTCCAGTTGCTCTAGTTGTTCTCCGGTGAATGTAGTCCTGCTTCTTCGTTGCTTTCGCTTCAAAGGAATACCCGGCTCGCTTTCCGTATCGGATTCGTCACCACAACGACCTGCAAGTCACACAGTTGTTCTGTTATAAGTTAATCCTTAGCACTCGAATGGTGACTCTGAAACAGAGTCGGGCAATACTAGATTAAAATTTAAAAAATAGGCGATTGATACAATCGATTGATGAAGTTAATCGTTAATTGTTACGATGGTCCTAGCTTTCCAGAAACAATTACTTCAAACATAAAAACACATAAACAGAGTTTATGAAAACACCTAAACCATATTGTATTCCGTTATTGTACGTTGATTCAAAATGAACTCCGACATTTTGTACTTTTATTGATATTTTATTCAGTTTTAATCCAGTTCTAATCTATAACTTATTTCTTTTTACTTCGTCGTATACAGTCTCGAAGCAGAGCTGAGGAAAACAGTATTTTCAATAGTAAATAATAAATAATTAAATTCAGTAATTTCTGAAAATAAAATAATTTATATGAAGCAGTAATTTTTGGAAATAATCTATTTGAAGGATATTGAAAATATTTGTATTTTGTGTTTTTATTTTCAATTTCAATCTTAAATATTAATGCTGTAAATAATAGTTCGAACTCAATACATTTATGAGTGTAGATCGTTTATTAACATGTGGTTTCTCAGAGTATTATGATAATGCAAAAAGATTTAGATCGTTAAAGTAGAGATATTTTATTTTGTGAATGAAATTTTTGAAATAGAAATATTTTATTTTGAAGTTCAGATTGTTGAAATAGTGATATTTTATCGTCGAAATTGTATATACTGTTATTATATACATATATTATTAGTATACATATAGATAGTATATGTATTTTGTTATTATATTATTTTATTATATCATGTTATTGTATTATTCTATACATAGCATATATATACTATTTTCTTGAAGCAAAATAAAATTGAAAATATTAAACAGTATTTGAAATATTTGTTTCGGTAAATAATGCCCACCTCTGTCTCGAAGCTACTTTAATCTAATAGTTGAAGCCAGACTAAGTGCCAGCACTGATAAATCTATTGAATGCGAACCATTATTTTCAGTAATAATATTTCAAATTGAAATTGAAAATAAAGAGAAAGTCAAAATATTTCCAATATTCTTCAAATAAAAATTACTATCTCAAATAAATTATTTTATTTTCAAACAATTACTGCATCAAATAAAATATTTGATTTTCAAAAATTACTGCATCAAATAAAATATTTGATTTTCAAAATTGTACAGATATTTTAAAAATAGTAGGATTATTTATTATTTACTATTTAAAATACCATTTCCCCAGCTCTGGTCTTTTTAGGTTTATTTGGTCGACGGTACGGGATACTTGTGTGCCTATTTGTTGCCAATAATGATAGAAAAGACATTGAGTATAATGCAGAGAAGAAGTAAGCCAAAAGGATGATCGCTGCGATTACTTTGTATACATATACATTTGCTGTTAAGTCGAGTCTATTCTATTGTCCCCTTTTTTTGTCCCATTATCGTTGAATCGAGCATCTGAATGGAACCTTTTGTGTCCGTTACAAGTATCGAAGCTCAACGTCGAAGCTCTTTTCCTGCTCGTCTACCGTTTGCCCGTTCAATGAATTCATCGATCCATTGGCGAAGTGAAATCAAATCTTACGCTCGATTTGACGTCCCGATTCTTGACGTGTATCGTGTGCACCTTTTGCGGACGGGACGAACGAAGAAGACATCGGGAAGAGACGTCTGTTGTGACAGGGTCTCTACTCGCACCTCGATTGCTCATTGTCGATATAGGATTACTTCACTATTCTGTTTGCCTACCAGCGGATCAATTTCCTGATGCGGAATTAACTGCCGTGAAGAGAGACTGAACTTATTTCTCGAATTCGAGAAACATTGTCAAATCAACGCGCTTAAAGACCATCTGATTGATGGACTGAAACATGTATTTGAACACGAGCCACGAGAAAAGGTTCCTCCAGTGAATCATCTTTGAAAACCAACAGCCAGAAAAGTCTCTTATTCTAAAGAGAGAATATTGCCTTTCTTCAACTGTGAAGCCAATAACTGTACCACTACCACTTTCGCCTCGCTGGAAATTGATGTAAGAAAGTTGCAGCAACATTAACTTCAATGTCCTAAGGTCAACAAGTTTCAGCACATAAACTCGTTGATCGCATCAACCGATTTTTATGAAATTTTTATAGTATGTATAATTGACACAGATCTACAAAATGTATTTTTGAAATTTTCAACATAGGCCTACATGAAAAAGGTTGTAAACAACGACTTTTAGTATAGTCATTGTAATTCCGACCAATTGACACATCACGTAGTAAAGTAATTTCTCTAACTTCTCGACAAATCGAAGTCGTATGTCCGAATATTAAAAAGGTTATCGTCCTTTTTAAAAGTGTCCGAATATTACTGTGATTCACTAGGGGTGGACTTTATTTTTTGATCATAGAATTTTTTCCCGCACACCTCCCAGAATTGTGAGAATTGTTGAGAAAATGATCTGAAAAAGATTTGGGGCTGTTTGAATCATGGGAAACCGGCACGCAACGAATTTGAATTTTTCTCTGATGATTCATGTCCTTATATACAGAAAACTTTTATTTGAAGAGTTTTTTCATATATACGTAACTGACATAGATGTTAAATAAATTCATTAGTACGCTCCAATCTACAAAAGGAAAACAGTTCTAATAGCGGAAAAAGAAGTTATTGTGAATATTATGCAAATTACGAAAAGAGTTGACATCAAAGTATTGCAGTTCTCACAATTTTGAGGGGTGTGCGGGAAAAAATTTGGCAAAATAATTTTCATCAAGTATAGCTAAGGTTCATCCTAGTGATTCACTGTATATTGTGTATGGAAGTTAAAAGGTGCCGACACTGCGTTTATAAAAAAAAAGAATGTCGGCTTCACTTGGGTAGAGTGAAACCTGCTGCAAATCGGTTCTATACATATAACGAACAATGTCTTCCATCTTTGCGGTTTCTATATTGTAGTAGAGCCTAACGACGTAAATACCCAACGCGGTTGTCAGATTCACGGTAAAAGGCCTTTGCGGCATGTCTTCAAACAGTTTAGGTTACGTTTGTCAAAATCTGACAGTTCTCAGGTTAATACAATCTACGTCTGCTAGTCCTTTCCTTGAAACAGTGTACGAACCTGTCTTTCACAACCCATTATTGTTTGTTATCGTTCACGAGCAACGTAGAAATATTGTTTATATAATTTATATGAAATATATTTTACCTTAAAGCATGTTAGCATTTAATATAAAATATACTCTGGATGAAATTTCACCTATTCAACATTTTCACATACTGCAAAATCATTTATCCTTTTATGTCTACAGCGACTTTCAATAATATTCGAACACTCTTAAAAGGACGATAACTGTTTTAATATTATACTATATGAGTTAAACTTTTTAGGAAGCTAGAGCAATTAGTTTGCTACAGGATGTGAAAAGAAATGTTGTCAAAAATTTGCAATCGATCGGAATTGTAAAACAAATATTAAGTTAAATTTTATAGCTTTTTTATGTAGGCCTATATTGAAAATTTAAAAACGACGTTTTGTAGATCTGTGTCAATTAAACATATTCTGAAAATTTCGTCAGGTTTATCATTTCGTGAGATGAATGAAACATAATGTATTGATTTGACGTGTAAAAGAAAAATGGACAAATTGTTATCTTAGTCTCTTTTATGCAGCTATTTTTGAGGAGCGTATGAGGGTTAAACAAGTTATCGTTTTTTCTTTTAGAGCGTCCGAATATTAATAAGGGTAAGTGTACATAGAATTGGCGTCCCTCGGCCAACGTGTAAGGTTCCGTAGTAGCTGTAATGGATCGTAATGAAATATCGGTGGACACTTTTCTTTTTTGTTGAGTTGGCCATGTTCTCCACACTGTGCCACGATATGACAAGAGTTTAAACCCGGTACCCGTCGGCTTTACGGTAAATGCAACTTGTCTCTGAAGCATTCTTTCTCTCTTCCGTTTGTCACAGTGAAAACGTAAAGGGGCCAGTAAAGGTGCCGCCAAAGGAATCGCCAAAAGTTTCCTGTCGGTTTGTACCACAGAAAACTCGCGCGGATATTAAGCCTTCGTTTCGAATTTATGTGGCATTTATGTAGCATATACATACATATAATATGTATTTACATATGTACATATATTATGTCGGGAAGAAAGTTCTTACGGTTTTTCTTGTTTTCATTTTAATAGCTCTATTTTCGATTAAGTCGGTGTTAAACTGCATCGACTTTGTATAGAACTTTGAAGTGCATTTTTCGCTCTGTGAAAATGTGATATTAATTTGGTATTCAAATTAGTTTTACAGATTTCTTAGGGTGTTGAAAACATCATGGACTCGAACAATTTTCCTGTTTCAGTTCAGGAGGAATATCGTGGAAGAACAATTTCTTTTGTCCGATTATTTTTTCATAGTTTTTTTTTTCAAGGTCATCGTTAATTTTTCATCGGGAAAATTCTTTTTGTTATTCTATTTTATAATAAATCTATTTTAATTATGCAGTGAGTAACAGTTTTTGTTATAAATGCACAGTTATATAAAAGTATAATAAATTATTGTTCAGATAAATTCTTACTAAATTCTTCCTAAAGATGATATAAATAGTATACCTATTTGTATATGTAGACGAGACTCTAGGTCTACTAAAATGAATATATTACAAGCAATTCTTCTACATGTTCACGCGAAGCCTCTGTAGTTGTATTTCAGTTTGGTTACTCGGAGCGAGAGTCTCGTTCATATGTAAGCGTATAGGTCTTTACTCAGCAGGGATGCTGACCAGCACATTTGAGGATGACGTTGCGCCGAAAGAGATATTTGCTTTTGACTCCACAAGTCCTCTCTAATTGATTACACGCATCTTTTCACGCGTTCTATTCAGCCGATCGCATCTCTTTTCATCCTTGAGAAGCCGATATTGATTGCGCCTATCAACGAGCAGTAAACCCGCCGCCAAATAGTCGTAGGTCGCTCCGTGTGAATCGGGTAATTCACTGACTGAATATTTGTCGCGTGTCAACGGACGTTGTATATCAGCTTCTGATTACGTTCTCCGCAAACTGGATCGCGACTAGATTACGGTTATTTATCCATTTATGACAAACACTAGTTTCAGTATATTATACGCGGTGTTAAACGTTTTAAAAATTTAATGAAATTTAATAGAAAGTTATCATATACAGGGTGGGCCACCTAAAACAGGTCATCTGAATAACTCGCTTGCGTTTGAAGATAAAAAAATGCATCAGACTCCACCTATTTTTTATAGGTGGAGACGTCAAGGAGATATGAAGGTCAACTCTGTTTTTTTTAATGGAACGGTATGGTTTTTTATTTATATTCTGATAGTGTGTTTCGAGACGAATACAATGACCTATTATAAAGGTCACGCAAGGTCAACTGCAATAGAAAATAAAGTGTCTCAAAGCACTCAACAATTTCATCCACAAAATAAAATATCTCTATTTTAACTTTATATTATATATTTTCTGAATTTCTTTTTGTGCTTGCTCTACTAATGTTACACGGGCAATAAAATATCAAATATCATAATTAATAATTAATACTGAATTATCGTATATTATACTACATTGCGAGCGATTGAATTAAGAAAAATCTATAAGATATATTTCGTAGTGGACTACATGAGATTGCTAACCCATGTGATTTATTTAAAAAACTTAAACTCATTTTGAATTTGGAACTTCATCGAACAAGTTAAGAACACAGCGAAATCTATTTTTATTATTATATGCGAATGACTAATTAAACGAAATATCCGTTGAATTTTTTTCATCATCGAATAATGTAAAAGGTAGTCGAGAAGAAACTAAGTTAGACACTATAAACATAAATTCAAGACTTTTTTGCTTTTAGTTGCTATTTCATGAGAAATAATTTATTGGTAAATCGTAAACCTGTTATAACTCGACGCGATATGATACTTCTTTTAACAAAAAATCGGCAAATTCTTGTGACTTATTTACAAATTTAGACTTTTGCATTTAGACTTTGTGTTTAAACCTTTATCACAGCTACGTATGAAATTTGTTTGCAATAGCAATTTCTCTAAATCTGACGAAAAAATGTTTCAAATAAAAGTTTAACAGTATTCACACATGTATAAATTGCAATATAAAAAACATTGAAAAAATTTTGTTTAAAAGAAAAAAACAATGATGCTTCGATTTTTTAAATATTACATTGTATTTTGGATTTAATAATGTTGTAGCTGGTGTTAAGACGAATTCACTGATGTATAATATTATGATTTTGACACTATTAATAACGTTGCAATAGTTTCGGCGCACTATACTGGATAAATCGGTCCACTGTGCGTCGTCTCTGTATGATGCTGTACCAGTTAGGAGAATCGTGATGGAGGATGGCATGGATGGTATCGTACCCCTGCGAAATTGTGGAAATATATCCGGGGCGGCGCACACAGAACATCGGTAGGTATCTATGTATGTATAATACATATACTCGTCTAACATCAGTTATGTTGCAGGAGGGGTCGGTGCTTTCCTGCGCCTTCCTTTTGCTTTCCGCATGTCGAATCGCGCTCTGAATGGTGGAAAAGGTGCCGCACCTTCGTAGGCTGTAAATGTAGCCGGCCCGTCCCTGTTCCACCTTTTTCTCCTCCAGTGGTCCTAGGGGGTCTTAGAGCGTGTGTGAGGTCCCTTAAATGGTAACAAATGTCTTCAAAATGCCAACAATGAGCCGCGAAGCGGTTGACATCCGAGAGCGCACTCCATCTTCCTGTCAGCGTTCTCTCGAGGGGTGAGAGACTGTTGGGGAAGGGCTGAAGAATTTCAGGGGCAGTGATAATACGTGTTGTATGGCGGCCTGTCTTTTAAATAACATCTTTCAAATCTTTCCTCTTGCTCATTACCGAAACATTTCACACTGTTTCATGACCGGAGTACCTACCCGGGAACCCACCATTATCTTTATCTACAGGGTGTCCCACCCGATTTCGACATCTATTTTCTTGTTATTGTTACTCATAGCAAAAAAATGCTTCGAGTGGAGCATATTCCGATGTTATTAGTTTTTTCGTGAGTGGACGCGTAAAGGTCATATAAAGGTTAACTTTGTTTTTTAAATAGAATCAGGTATTTTTTAATACATGAATCGATGCAGCTGAGCATTCGTTATAAAAAGTACCTGTATATGTCGAAAAGTTAGTAGTTACGCCGCACTAAGACGTTACATCTGTTTGGTTTGGTTTGGTTTGGTACGACAAAAATGGTGTTTTAGAATTATTCAAATTGAAATATCTCCTGAACTACTAACATTTCGACGTACATAAGTTAGTACTTTTTCATAACGAATGTCCAGCTGCATCAATGGATGTATTAAAAAATAACTTCAAGCCTCCGCTGAAACATTTTTTGCTACTAGCAACAATAGCGAGAAACTCAAGATGTCCAAATCGGTTGAGAAACTCTGTATATAAATAAAAATTAAACCAACGATCTTTGGACAGTATTTTGGTTTGGGTAACCCAGCTAGTCAATACGTAAATTATAATTTTTTAGGGAAGAAATGGTTTGGATGGTTCAATTTTAAACTTCACTGTACGCGATATCAATTCAAGTTGTAGCTGCAAATATCTTAACTGAGCTGGTTTTATTGTGATGCTTCAGTTCCGAAAGTAACAAGTAGACTGCGCATGTTTCTGCAATTTTTGCAGACGAATTTTAAGGAAGTCGAGTCAAGTGAAATCTCCAACTCCTGGTAGTAGCCTTTTTAGATGCGACAAACTGCAATAATGATAATTGTTTTTTAAACAAATTCATTAAAATTTGGACAGGGCAACGTCTGTCAGGTCAGTTAGTTTATAATAAAATTCTAAGCAGATAACAACTGCAGGTCGCATTCTTTGAATTAGAAAAACAAACTGAACAACATACCCCAAGTAGCACCGTACATCCGTCGGATGTCCGTTTTATGCCCAGTTTATGTCCATACGTCCGACGCCCGTTGCGTAGGTCCCTAGGATGTTCGATGGACTTAAATTTTGGACATTTTTTTTCTGGGACGAATCTCGGACATACGGACATGATTCGGACATCCCTGGGGCATAAGAAGGTCCGATACGGACGTACTTTGGACATCTATCGGACATCCGAGTGCTACCTGGGACACGGTCTGTCCAGACTCTGGCGCGATTGAGCCTGTACATTTTTTTTATTTATTATTTTACGTAGCTTTCAACTCTTATGTTTAAGGTTATTTCGCAACTGGACCTACAGTTTATGAAAGGTGGGTTCCGAACCAACTGTGGGTACCACAGTATTAGATGGCATATGGAGAAAACTTTTTTTCTCGTTTTACTGCGACGCCATCTCGTTATAACTAAATGCATTATGAAGTTTGACATTTCAACAAAGACCACGGCACAATTTCAAGGCGCCAGCACCTCTACGTATAAATTTTGTTCGGATATTTTAAACTGTATTATTTCAGACTAAATGATCCAATTGTTCTAACGAATTTAAAAAATGTTGATATTTGCAATTTTCGTACAGTAGCGAAAGTTAGC
Organism: Lasioglossum zephyrum; assembly: GCA_028455615.1. Taxonomy (NCBI): domain Eukaryota; kingdom Metazoa; phylum Arthropoda; class Insecta; order Hymenoptera; family Halictidae; genus Lasioglossum; species Lasioglossum zephyrum. The sequence continues at coordinate 21,388,263 of CM052326.1, read as the reverse complement.
GTACGGAAGTTTCGTTGGTGTCTTGAGGGACCACAGCTTGAGGGACCAGTTAAGATTTAATAAAAAAAAATTTATTTTACATAATACACGACTGTAGTCTTCGACTTCTGCCGAGAAATCATTTTCATACGCTACAATGATAAATGTACCATATGGCCAGATAAAACGTTTGAAATGCGAGTCGTATTAAAAGCAAATTACACTAAAAATAAATAAAAAGGTACTTCGAATTACCTCAGGAAAATCATCCCATTAAAAGGAGTATGACACTTTTCAGACACCGTGTATGCAGTAGTTTCTATTATGGGCACTTGTTAACCCTTCACTGCATGATTTTTTTAATTGGTATGAAAAAATTGAAAAACGGTCAGTTTTTGTGTTTTATTTAAGGGAAAGATATTTTTAAAAAATGAAAAAACGACATTTTCAGAAAAATAAACATAATTTAGAATTTACTATAATACCAAATTTGTTAACTGTATCAGATAGACTATGCAGCGAAGGGTTAATTCTGAAAGTTTTCTAATAGTCCTCGATGTAATACCAGCAGAAACTAAAGCAGGAGATTAATGTTCTTGTTGCATGTAACGAAACAGAAAGGACAAGAAGCAACAGATTTCTGTTTCCGCAATGACATAGTAGAATATATGATCGACGAAATATTTTTCGATTGGTCGACAGTCGAAAGGGATTCGTTGACGGTATAATATTTCATATAACGGTATGCTCTTGACGTAAACTCGCTCTGTAGCTCGAGTCCTTTAATCCGACTTATTACATTAGTGATTTTACGAGATATCATTTACAGATCGTAATCAAATGTGAACCACTACACGAATCGCGCCGTATATTCTCAATCTGAAAGGGATTATATGGTTATGTGACAAGGACTACACCGACGGCACAACACCTCGCAGCATAACATATTAGATACAGAGCTTGATATCAGTCTAGACAAGCTGTCTCTTTTCTTTGACGTCGCTTCTTTTTCCCATCTGTCCAAGCTCTCTCTCTCCATTCTTTCTCATTCTTCGAATTCAACGATTTGATCGCGCAGTTTCTATACGTATTAGTTTTCTGTCAAAAGTATCTCAAGAAAAACATCCTGTAAAAAGGAGCCAAGTTCCTATGGCCGTAAAAAGTGATGAGATCAAACAAAATACGGTCAAGTTCGATAGCTTAGAAATACCTCTTGCAATACTGAGAAAAATGTTTGTAAAAATTAGTTTGTAAAAAGAAGGCTATTTAATTTTCAAAGAGTTACATGGAGGCCTAAATTATTCAAGCTTGGTCGCTATCTAACAGCTTTTATGGCTATTGGTTTAAAAAGTAACGGCCAAGTTCGAATAATTCAGCCCTCCACGTAACTCTTTAAAAATTAAATAGCGTTCTTTTAAACTAATTTTTACAATTAGCTTTTCTTAGCATTGCAAGCGGTATTTCTAAGCCAACGAACTTGGCCATATTTTGTTTGATTTCACAACTTTTTACGGCTATAGGAACCTTGGTCCTTTTTACATAATTTCATAAATTTTCGTTGAATGGTTTTTTTTTAGATATCAACTGCCAATGACAAAGGTCCATATGAATAGATATAGTCCAAATGACAAAGTTGAGGCCAGGGAAAAAATCTAAACAGCGCAACGATTATCAAAGAAAAAAATCCTTTTCTAATCTGCAAGACAAAGTCCAAATGTATCGAAGATTAACACTTTGCCGGCGACGCTCGGATCCGTTTCGTCGTTTGCACAGCTATGTGCATGCTACTAATAATCCTATTTCGGGTTCTATAGCTTAATAAAAAAAATATGTGTCGTTCAAATTGAAAGTGGGAATAACTACTGCAGTGCCAGCAATAGTACTGTTTGCCCTATGAGGTGGATTCCAAAGGGATGCCGAAAGTATAAAAATTTAGGGGAGGGGGAGGTTAGTCGTGATTCGTGATAGGGAGCACCTCTGAGCGGATATACTCGTAGCACGGCTTCGGAGTAGGGTCGGTATAGGTGTCGGCAGGCAAGCAGGAATGACACGTAACCTGTGGCTTTCTCATTCCTTCTTATTCCGTTCCTTTGGCCGAGGCCGCCGACGAGGGATTAGCCTAATGGGTCCTGCCCACCCCTCTCATTCCTCTCCGCGTGTGTTATATGTATATCCATTCTGATCCTTTACACCACCTCCGACCTCCTACATAATCGGAGCCCGCCATCCGATGAACAACGCCGCTAAGTGATTCACAATCAGGTTTATTGATTGTATCTGATGATCGACGCGCTACGGAATACTCGACATTGATTTAAGTAATCTCTACTCCTTAACTCTTTACTCGCATGCCTTCGCGCGTATTTTCACGCGCGGCTTGCTCTATATTCATCCGGCCGCACAGTGGTCTAGAAGTCAGTTCCAGTGCGAATTAATTATTATGCGATGTAAAAATTGACATTTTGTGTAATTACTTTTAAATATTTGAGTGAAGTAAATAAAACATAATTTACTATTATTATATTAATAATAATAAATAATAAAAGAAAAACAAGTTCGTGAATGTCAATCTCATTAAAGGGGAATACTATGGTCGATTCTAACCAAGTCTTATTTTTTGACAGAAATCTATTTTTATAATTATTGCTTATTTTCCAACGTTTTTCAATATTTTTGATAAAGTTCTCTAAAATTCCTTCAATATTGTGTCCGCTCACATTCCTCCCGGTAAAAATAGCCTCTAGTAATTCACTAACGCAATCCTTTCGTTTTAAATTCTTCAATTTGAACCATTCTTCGAACAACTCTAAACAGGTGATTGTAGATACGTTTATTGAAATATTAAAATGAAATGATAATGGGATTGATGAAGTAAGCTTTCAAATTAAATACTTCGCAACGCGTGCAAATTTTGTAAAACTTACGACATTCTAATAATTTTTCTTAAAAGAGTATCAGTTTATAAAATATATCATAAAGTGAGTGAAGGAAACGTAAACCTACCATTTCCAGTTACAGCCATACATGTAAAGCCATGTAAAATTAACAATACGATTCAATATACTGAATTTTCAGTGGCCGTTAATATCATGTTAAGTACTCAACATAATGTTATAACCGGACTGCGGATGTTTATGCAATTTTCAATTTTTGCAGGAAAATTTTAAGAAAATGGAATCACTTGAATTGTTATTTTCAGTGGTACTAGTCTTTGTAGATTTGAAATACATAAAAAAACACACTAAATTCTGTGGAAGTTTCGTTCGCAGCATTTTTTGAAAATTCTTGAAGCCATAAATGCATAAAGATTTGCAGTCTATTTATAATGATGTACATATTTCATACATGTATGTATTTATTACAAATGCTACTATTAAAATTCCAGGAAATAGCGACTCTCAAGAAATTCAAACTTTGTTATAAATTAATTATTACAATATTTGTAGAGAATAAGTTTAAAGCGCGACAACGTAAGCGTTCTTATTATACACGGACGTTTAATTGAACGATATAATCTTATCATCGTTTTACTTTAATAACTATTAAAAGTGATAATTTCATAAGAGCATGAACGAGAAAAATTTAATGTAATAAGCTTTAATTAAGGGGTATTAAACGTTAACGACGGCCATTTACAGGATCGATGAATACTTCAACGCGGACAACACGATGGATATCTTTAATTGAAGGGTTCAGTGTTAAAGCCGTCCGCAACACTTCCTAAAGAACACTCTGAGAATATTCCTCAGTGGTTTAACACCTGTCGTCGTCGGAATTTTATTAACATTCATTTTCCGGTACATTGTATGTTCAATTAATAAATATATTTTATCTTAAATTCTAATAATACTGTTACTTATCGGACGAGTACTAACTCATGATGGGAAGAAATAACTACATAATTTCAATAAGGATAAATGTATGCATAGTTATAATGACATGTCTGCTCGAGATACAATTGTTCGGTAAACAAGTTAGAAATGCATGTATTTATAGTAACTTTAAGATTAAAGTTACGAGTTTCGTCCCAATGTTTATGGTTTTAAATTGTTGAATTCTCGTTCATAGTTTAAATATAAATATAAGAACAATGTTGATTAAACCTGTACTGATTGTATGTAAATAATATAAAAATATCATCGACTATGAAAGTCTAGTAGCGAAAGAAGCTTTAGTATTTAAATTGAAAAAAAGACAGGTTGAAACGAGCGCCAGTGACAAACACGTCTGTCACCAACGATTGGTTATCCGTGCATAATAAATACGGTTGATACTTTTTACCAAAGATCTTTGGACACTATTTTGGATTGGGTAACTTAACTAGAATATAAATCGCTGCCCAAGCTAAAACAAATGTATAATCACATGTTTCTCGAGATATTTGGGACTCGATCTTAGTCAATACGTAAATTAACAATTTTGAACTTTACTGTACGCGACATCAATTCAAGTTGTAGCTGCAAATATCTGAACTGAGCTGGTTTTATCGTGATGCTTCAATCCCGAAAGTAACAAATGGACTGCGCATGTTTATGCAATTTGCAATTTTGGTAGACGAATTTTAAGGAAGTCGAGTCAAGTGAAATCTCCTCCTCCGTGGTAGTAGTCTTTTTAGATGTGAAATTAATTAACATCGTACGAGATTCCGTCGAATTTGATATTCCAGGTTTTCTTTGAAAATTTTCAAAAGTATATATACATATGTATATGTATATCATAATTGCTTAAAGTTTCGCAGACTGTAATGGCCCAAAAATGATTGCATGTTCTTCTTTTAATTATCTGATTAAGCTGAAACCAATACGCTGATGTCTTGAATCTTTTTAATGTATCCACTGCTTTAAATTGTGTACACCCATTTTTTGTCATAAACGCATAAAATCCGCAGGCTAGTAATGACACGTTACAGTCCAGAGCTGGGAAAAATAGTATTTTAAATAGTAAATAATAAATAATCCTATTTATTTGAAAGTATGTGTACAATTTTGAAAAGAAGATATCTTATTTGATGCAGTAATTTTTAAAAATCAAATATTTTATTTGATGCAGTAATTGTTTGTGAATAAAATAATTTATTTGAGGCAGTGATTTTTGAAAATAGTATTCGGAAATAGTATTTTATTTGAAGAATATTGAAAATATTTGGACTTTCTCTTTCTTTTCAATTTCACTTTTAAATATTTTTGCTGAAAATAATGGTTCGCATTCAATAGATTTATGAGTAGAAATAGTTTCCTGATGATAAAATACACATTATGTTTATCAACAAGCCTCAGCTGGCACAAGAAATACAATATTCTATTTTGTGTTTCAGATTATTAAAATAGATATATTTTATTTTACAGTTCCCATTGCTAAAATAGAAATACTTTATTTTGTGGTTCCCATTGTGAAAATAGAAATATTTTATTTTGTGGTTCGGATTGTTCAAATAGAAATATTTTATTTTTGGATTGTATATCTCATTTAAAATACTATTTTCTTTAAGCAAAATAAAGTCTAAAATATTAAATAGTATTTGAAATATTTGTTTCGGCAAATAATGCCCACCTCTGTTACAGTCGGATAGTTTTCTAGTTATTGGCGAATGTATATAAGTATGTCTGCGAGGTGTTATAGCGAGGTGAGAATCTACAAGGGTACATAAATGAGCACCACTGCCGACGTGTGGCAGGCGGCCCGTTTGATCTCCGCGGGACCCTCATGGGGCCCGCGGTCTCTGCTGCCCTCCTTCATCGTTACTTCTTGCCTCTTTCTTCACATTCTCCACGTTCGAAGCATATACCTGTCCTTTTCCACGTCTTGTCTTCTCTTTTTCTTCATCTCTTCCTCTTATACTCTTACTTTTTCTACAGTCATCTCTCTCTCTTATTTTTTCTCTAAAAATAAGCGTACGTATATGCACATCTCTTCGTCTCGACATCTCAGTTCTCTCTCTTAGTTTCATCGTCCTCGGCCCTCTTCGTTTCTCGCCTTTACCCCGTTTTCTTTTCCCCTCTCGCAGACTATTTTTATTTATGAGACCCGATCCCTCATTCCCCCTTCTCCCGCCCTCGAATTCTCCCCCTTTCAAGGCGGCACAGCGTACCTGACGGTTTGACTTTTAAAACTTCGGAACACCTGTACTGCTAATTCCTCCTTGTCTACCTGTATCACTCACGAAAACAAATTCTTGGCTCATGTCAACGGTGTCAACGGACCGTCACCTTTGATCGTTGGTGATTCCTCGAGAACTCGGAACTCTCTGTCGGCCAGATCATTTACATATGTATGCACTACTGTCCAGAACTATTCCGATTCTCGTTTCATTTGGATCAACAGGATTTTCATCGTTATAGGTATATTGCGGACCATTATGCGAATACAGATTTATCCAGCCTATTTCGGATTTCGAGGTTTTTAAATAAGTGAAAGAGGTGGAGTAATTTGGTTTAATTTTAGGAGTACGAATTAAAAAGTAAAATATAATTATTAGTAGCAAAATTGATATTATAAGTAATAAATAATTAGTCATAGATTGAAATAGTTTAATATAATAATTATTAATTATTCTTGTAATATATAATTATATTTCCTCTGATCATTGAAATAAAAATTATTAATTTTCGGAGGTTTTTTTTTCAGAAGAAATATTAAACATTTTGTATTAGCATTTTGTAGACATATTTATGGACATTTCGAGTACGTGTGTTATTTTTTCAGTAAAAATAATCAAACTTATGCGAGCTATACATACAATATCTTTTTATTCCCTTGATTTCGATCCTTCTGATGATCGAAAATCGAAAAAATGAGGAAGTATATTAATTCAGTATGAATGTGACTATGGTCCGAATCTGAATATGGGTGTGTGTGATGTGAATATGGGTGATGTGAATATGGGCAGCGATATCGCGAACGAAAGATGAAAAGGAAGAGGAATTCGGCCGGTCCATCCTCGGGGGGCAACAAGAGCTTTTAACCTCTTGTATCTACGAATAAAGTTTGACATAAAGGAGCGTGTGTATGGGACTTTAAATCCTGTCCTGCGTCGCGTCGCGTCGACGCGCGTCGGTTAGGCAAAGTTAGCTCGAGACCGAGCCAGGAAGCCTGCACAGGATTTAATCTTCGGTGGGCGTGAGCAGGATTAGCTAGGTTGCCCACATGTCCGTCAAATGGATTACCGGAGTGTCAATATCTTACGGAGCACACATTATCTTTCTTCTTCACCATCCTTTTACTCCTTTATTTTTCCCTGTCTCTTCCATTTCTCTTTACATATGTACGTTCCGCTGCTGAGACTCCCTCCGCGGTTAACAGCGACGTTTTATCTCTAAGGATTCTTTTTTTTGAAAACAAAAGGAAGCAGCAGGTGGATGGATAAACGCAACCATAGGGTAAACTGTACTAATGCTGGCACTGCACTAGTTATTGGCACTTTTGATTTAAACGGCAAATATTAAGAATTCCTGGTATAGAGAATCATTTTCGATTGCTTCTTATTTATATTTCAAAGCAACGTTGTAAGTTTTCATAACAGAATTCCACATATGATTGTTAGCAACGCTGGATGACAATTAGTAAGACCGAAGGATGAGCACAGTGCAGTGTAAACAGTGTTTCGTTAAAATTTTCGTTACGAGTAAGTACACTTTATTGCTGTGTAACTTAATTTCTAAGTATATGATTAATTATAAATCAAATAACCTATTTAACTATTTCACTATTTCACTTGAATGTAGTGTTTGATTATTATTTATTCCATTTTTATATTTAGATTGCTGAAACATCCAATACACTCACTGTTTCAACTGCGACAGAACAAAGGGCTTTCGTAACGAAATAATTATAACAAGCAATCGATTCAACTATACGTATGTAGCGCATAAAATATTTTTAAAAACTATGAAATTTATTGCGGAATAAAATTGACATGTCATCGAATTTTTAAATTACTGAAACCATCGAAACAGAAGATATATAATCATGTGCCATGTATTTATCGAGATATTAATAAAATACAATGTTTTCAGAGTTGGGCAAAAAATTAGTCGCCAACCTCTGTCTCCTGCTCCGTCCATATTACAATTTATGTGTAGACCGTATGGTGATTAACTTCAAGAATTGATCAGTCTTCGATTTTTCGATGATTTCTTCGTTTAATCAACGATTGACGATTAACTTCATCAATCGATTGAATCAATCGCCGATTTTTCAACGATTTCTTTTTTAAATCGTACACATTAATCAATTAATCATGATTAAAATTTTAATCGATTATTGCCCAACTCTGAATATTTTGCAACACATTTACATCATAATAATTGCACTGTCGATTTGATATAGTTGTTCAAACCCATCAGTGAATCTCTTCCATAAATATGTGGGCAAATTCAAATTCCAGCTTCCTTCTCTTCAACCTAACAGGTATTAATGAAGAACGAAGACTACATAAAAATTGAATATTACTTACCACCTCCGAGGATACCGTCTATTGTGTAATCCTTTTTCCCATCATCCCCAGGCCGTCCACCACGAAGCAGCCTACTAATAGAACTGACACTTGGAGGATCCGAGAAACCTTCCTATTCAAAATACGTGTCATCAGAATTCAGCAAAATATTATTGACGTTTGTTAATGTTTTTAAAGAAATCGCGTTCAGGAATAAGGAAATTAAATACTTATTCTCTTGTTGAATACAGTATCATTACCTTCTATGAATTACTCAATAATTAAAAGAAATGTAACTTGTTATTTTCTATCATTATATGCTGCATTGATTAAAACAAAAACGTATTTATTAAATTATTGTACAATCACACAACATAGTTATATAGAACCCGATATTTCAATAAAGCCACATGACTTTTTGGTGAAATTTTACAATTATGTCGTAGCAATGAGAATTTGATGCAGGATGGCATTTTAAGATTAATAAAAGAAACCATTTACATGATTATATTCGTAGATATATTATTTATTTACAGAAAAACGTAAAGTAAGTAATATAACAAAAACGAACTGCGAAATTTCTATAAAGCCACACGTTTTTTAAGTTGAAAACATCAAGATTAACGAAAATTTCTTCTGTTTTACTTACTATTTTCTTAGTATAAATGCCATTTCTTCGAATAACGTCGAAGATTCGATTATAAATTGATGAAATCAAAGTAAGAAGAGTTTCTGCACCACAATAATATAAATAGGTAATTATTCGGAAAGTGCCGCCACTGTCCTCCGATTTCGATGAAAAAATATGTTATAGATTCGAACATTTTAAAGAACATTTTCCTTTTCCAATATAGGAGGGTCGCTTTTAGCTTTCAACAAGATATTCGCAAAAAACTATTGCTAATACTGTTGTCACGTCCGGTGGTTTAGCCGTACTCTGCTAATGATGCAAAGGATAATGATGACATCAAGTATCATAATTAATATTTAATATTGATCTATCGTATATTATACTACATTGCGAGCGATAAAATTTTAAAAATCTATAAGATATATTTCGCAGTGGACTACATGGGAATGATAATTTATGTGGTTTATTTCAAATTTACACTTATCTTGAACTAACAGCTGCATTGAACAAATTAAGAACACAGCGAAATCTATTTTATCAAACAAATGAAATTATTCAAAATATAATATGCAGGCGAATAATTAAACGAAACATCCGTTTAAGTTTATTCATCACCGAAGAATGTAAAAGATAGTCGAGAAGAAATAGATAAAAGATTGATGAACAATAGACTAGTAACTAATACCTGGGAGTAGAGTTCTTCCTCGAGAAATTTTCTAATAGGTTATTTCTCATTTTTCGAGAAATTACAGGCTTCTCGAGAAATTTAAATCTACGAAAATTCTTATGAATCTCATTCATTTTATAACATATATTTGGAAATGAATTTTTGATTAACTCAAATTGCATATTACTAATCAATCGCGTACGTATAAGTGATTTAAAGAGTACAAACATCTGAAATGATCATTTCTAAGTTACAACATCATGGTACAACATAATGATGAAAGAAAACAACCAGTTTGTCTAAGTTCACTTTCACCTTAAAACCAGTGGTTTTAGAATAAACGAAATAAACATGTATCAATGATTAGGAATATTATTTTTCACATTCGCTACTATTCTTTTTAATTCACAGTGGGAACGTAAAGTCGACGTTATGGCACCTAGCATTATATTTTCCTTGATGCTTTCAATTTGTAAATGCAACACACTGTGCTACAATTGCGTGTGATTATGTTCAAAGCAAAATATACATTTCGAACCGTACATTTTCCGTTTATTATTACATATCTATAAGACACCGTTATGCGTTACCGTGTAGATGTATACTTACATACTACGCTTGGATTCTTTGATCATACAGTAGGTGCATGAAATGTTTTTAGCTAGTGAGACTGAAAGGGCAGGTCGAATGGAGGTATATGGTACTTTCAAATATTCTCCTTATTGCAGTGAATCCAGAAATTGAATTTTTTTTCCTCATTTGGACCGCAGTGGATTAAAAAACATTGTATTATTCCCGATTTTATTATTACAACTTTATGTAGAAAATAAGATCAGACCAGCACAAGTTAGATATTTGCTGTTAATTCAGTATACATATAGACGATTAAATTGTACGTTTAGTGTTAATAATTGGACATTGAAAAGTTTTATATGTATAAAAATTAGAAAAGTCTCGTGGTCCACAATGCACGTAAGCATTGTTGATATAAATTGAAAGTTTGGACAAAAAGTAATCGCGTATACACCTCAAAAATTCGACTGACCTTGAAATATGTTCTCAAGTCAACATCCTAACCCTCTTCGGATCAAAAATGTTTAAGGTCGAGTTACAAAATCTGAAAATTTGTATGTAGGCTAATATGATAGTGCCTAAACCAGGAAAAATAATATTTTCCATCTGAGATGCTGAACCAGGCTTATGTGTCAATATCAAATATATTCGACACCCATAAACAAGTCTCCACATTTTAACCCCACAATATTTTTTTAGAACAGTTTTTCATACAACATTTATTTAGATTTGTATCGATACACACAATATTTTTAAACAATCAACACCCCTGGACGGGTGGTTCTGGATAACCGGTATATTTTATTTTTCGTTCTAAACTTTGGTATTTTCGCAAACTCGACGGTCATTAATCGACTTCGAAAAAGGAGTAGATTACTCAATTCCATCTGTATGTGTCTTTTTTTCAATGTATGTTCCCCCCGATTACTCCGAAATGGATGGACTAATCAGAACGAAACCTTCTGCGTTTTGTAGGGTAATGGAATAAAACGGAATAAACTAATGGAACAAAATGGAATAAACTAATGGGACAAATGGAATAAACTAAAAAGTGTGAAAAAGAAAGAAATTTTATAAAAACAAATTAAACCGACTTCGAAACGCACTAAAAAAATACACCAAAAAGTATGAAATAATTTCCTTTTGATTTGTATGAATACACGCCAACTGTTAATAAAATTGATTAAAATAAAATATTAAATACCATATTAAACGAAATGCAATCTTTTCAGAGGGGGTGCTAAATTTAAAATTTTCCAAATGACAGATGTTGATTGATTAGGATTTCATTGGAATATGCTGGACTTGGGAAGACTAGATACATTAATATGTGAAGGATGTAGAAGAATTTAAGAATTTTCATAATTTCCAGTGTCGAAAATTTTCAATTTTGCACCGCCTCCGAAAAGATTGTATTGTATTTAACATTTTATTTATGATCATGATGTAATGTGACTATCTTAGTAGATTATTACAAGTAGATTTATACATATGTATAAAATTCGGAAAAAACAGTATGATAATTGAAGAACTAGTTACAATTATTAAGGGAAGAATAAAACGTCTCCAAGCAAGATTGCAAATCAATTCAAATTTTTTTGGAGTAACATAAGACTAGGGGGCCACATCGCCACCCTTATTTCATCTATCATTCTCAATAATAATTAACTCACAAAAGAAAACAAAGTTTCGGATTTGACCGATACGAACGGAAAAAGGGGAAGAGCATGGAAGTACGGAAAATAGAAAGTAACGGTGGAAGGAGAGAAAGAAAAAGGTGAAAAAGTGAAAAAAGAGGTTGTCGGTGTCGATGGTTATCTTTCGGATCGACGATCTCAGAAACAATAACGATTCTTGTGCCGTTGATGGCGGTTGAGGCTTTAGAGGTCCGGGGCGATGACAGGAGGAAAGAGACAGAGATCTCTGTTAGAGAGGACCGCAAGGATCGGGAAGAAGGATAGATGCCGCCTCGGGTCCTCCAGCCCAGGAACGCCTCCTTCCAGCATTAAATGCCGTATTAATGCCGGCTACGACCGCCTGCTTCCACGACTGCAACGGCGTACGCGTTCACGAAACTGTTTTTTCTCTTCGACTCTCGCCGTCTTTGCCGTCTCCTTACAGTCTTTCTCTCCCTCTCTTCCCTCTCTTTCCCTCTACGTTCTCCTCCGTCTCTCTACATTCTACACGCGGCAGGCCTACTGCTCGCGCACAAGCACGGGCATTCCTCTCTCCTACCTTCATAGAATTTATCTCTTTATCGAGAATCGCCGTAGCCGCACTACTCGTAGCTAGCGATCGGAATCGGTTTTATTGGGGTGACTCGAGAGGTGGAATTCCCGGCGGATCTTGATTTGAGAACCTCCGGTGATCTTCTGCTTCGTTTGCCAGAGAAACATTCAGCTATCAGTTAGTGTCTTTTTGGTCGGCTCCGAGGAGAAGCTGAAGCTGCTACTGCCACCCCAATATCTCGATCAACGGTTGCACCAAACCTCTACTATTATCTCTACACCTTCAAATTTCTCAGCGTCGAATGCCCCACCATCGATCTTCTAGACTTTCTTTCTTCTATTAATTTTGAACGCACGCGTGGTAAGCACGTCGATTATGTTTACTTTAAATGAAGATCGACCTATATTCATTGACTGGTTAAAGCTGAGGCAGTTTCGGCTCGCACCTTTCTGTTATCGCGTTATGATACCGTTTTTATCGTCCGTCGAGAAATTTCCGAAGAAATTGTATTATTCTCTATCCCGTCCTCTACGACCGGAGCACGGCTTTCACACTGGTGTTTCCAATTTTTCAAGGTGTTTAGATAAACTCCGAACACGGAAGAGCTATTCTTGGAAAAGTCGTTTTGCATACTCGAAAATCGCGTCACGAACGAGGGAGCGTTACGCCAATGAGGCGTGGGTGTAGGCGGCGGGCAGTAACGTATTAAAGGACACGCGAGTTGCCTCGGGGCGCTCACGTACACCCCTGCCCACCTCGTGCACGCCTCGTGTACAAGATTAAAAAGCCCCACTCACTGCGATCTTTGGAGAGATAGAGAAACCCTGCGGAAACGTCCACCCCCGATCGAGAAGTCGAACAATACCTTTCAACGTTTTCCCTAACGAAAAACTACGCTCGCTAGATTAATATGTATTCCGCTCGAATTCCTCTTGTGGGGCGGGGGAGGAGGGGGCAGCCGCAGCAGATAGCTATTTTGTTCTCGCCAGAGGTGAGCATTATTTGGCGAAACCAATATGTCAAATACTATTTAATATTTTAGATTTTATTTTCCTTAAAGAAAATAGTATTTTAAATAAGATATACAATTTCGAAAATAAAATATTTCTGTTTGAACCTTCTCAATAGAAATATTTTATTTTGTGGTTCCCATTATTCAAATAGAAATATTTTATTTTGTGGCTCCGATTGTTCAAATAGAAATTTTGTTTTGTGGTTCCGATTGTTAAAATAGAAATATTTTATTTTGGAAACTGTATATCTTATTTAAAATACTATTTTCTTTAAGCAAAATAACGTGAAATACTATTTGAAATATTTGTTTCGCCAAATAATGCCCACCTCTGGTTTTGGCACAATCGCACAGTGCTTCGACTCGAGGTGCTAGCTGAACAAAACCTTTATGTATGACTACGAATACAAAGTGTGCAGATATTGGAATATTAATCGATGCAGATTTTTCTGCTTCTTCATACAACGTATCTATACACGATTTCTCCAAAACATATTTATAAAATCAAAAGTTCAAATTGTGAAACAACGATATCATTGCCACTAAAACTATAAATATTGTTCATTTCCGCATATTTTCGCATTTTAAAATTAACATGAAAAGAAAATTTAGAGTCTGCTCTAAAGCTACGAACAAAATTTCTTCCGTGTATTTGCGTTTATTGCCCACTTCGAGCTTGTTGAATATTGCATACATAATCTTCATGTACTGAATATGCTATATAAACCATATCTGGTTTAAAGCATTAAATAAATAATAATACTACATAATCTTCATAATAGATATAATTAAAGGGATTACTTAAGACAATAAAACGTATTTTCGCCGTTAGTTTTCATTATAAAAATTTACTTCATAATATAGAAAAGTAAGTACAAAACGTATGTTTAAGAAAAGACTTGTTAACCCGACAGACGTTGTGCTGTCCATAAACTCATAAATTGGAATAGAAATAAACTAACTGGTGGATGTTTATAATGTCGATAATGCAAACAGACGTCAATAATGTAAATTCCTATTGAAATATTGATTAAAAGCTGTGGCGTTCGTTCTTTTTTGTTGTATAGAATTATGATTGAAGAAGCACTTTTAGTTTTTCCCGAATTTCCCATTTTTCCGGGCAACTTTTCCAATATTTCTTTCCCTAAAATCTTATTCGGACTACTTTGATTTAAAGAATAAAGACAAAAATAGCCAAATCAGGTTAGCCGTTCTCAAATGATGCGCTCACCAACGAACAGCATTTAATTTTTATTTATACAGGGTATCTCAAAATTCCTTTAACATTCGGAAATTGTAGGTTCTTGAGTTTATTTGAAGTAACATTTTCCTTTGTAAAAATGGCGCCCGCGGCTTTGTTAAGGAGTTATTAACAAAAAGCACAGACCATTCAGAGCGCGACCTAGACGCTTCTTGGTACAGTCGGCCAATTGACAGTTGGCGCTCCGGACCGACGCACAGTGGGCCATTTATCCAGTTTAGTGCGCCAAAACTATTGCAACGTTATTAATAGTGTCAAAATCATAATATTATACATCAGTGAATTCGTCTTAACACCAGCTACAA
>CM052326.1:21291579-21372637 GCA_028455615.1 Lasioglossum zephyrum | reverse complement strand
TGCCAAGATTTCCGGAAACATAAAAAATAATCTGAATCGCACAAATTGAAATAAATCTGTAGTTCTGTAGTTACTTTCAACTGCTGAATTCATGATATTACGAATGTAAAAGTCGTTGATAATATCTGAATAATCACAACACATATTCTGATACTCAATATTTCGCAGCAAACGTTCGAGAAACGTAAACCAACGCAACGCAGCATTTGACTTCGTCATTTGTTTCGTTGTTGATAATACAGACGTCAATTTACGTCTCCGAGGAATGTATAGTACATAAAATATTCACGAATTCTTACATTTTTTTACCTTCAATTTCGGACTTTTTTCTTTGTAGTTATACTATCTGGCCCACTGTGCGACTGTGCCAAGAAGCGTCTAGGTCGCGCAATGATTGGTTTGTGTTTTTTGTTAATAACTCCTTGACAAAGCCGCGGATGCCCTTTTTGGCAAAGGAAAATGTTGCTTCAAATGAACTGAAGGACCCACAATTTCCGGATGTTGAAAGAATTTTTGAGGCACCCTGTATAGAATATAGATTAGTTGGATACTCAGAATATGTATACAAGTATGTATCTACGGTTGAGGCATAAATTGAAATAAATCTTGCTTTATTGCTTACCTTTACGAGTTTCTCTCGAATTTCCCATGAGAAAATCCCAGGATTATCTCTTTTCATTTCTTCGATTCTTCCTTCGATCTCCGGGGTAGCTACTCTTGGCTTGCTGCCTCCAATCACACCAGGTCTGATAGAGCCGGTTTCTTGATAACGATTCAAGATTTTCGAAACACAGCCATGGGACACGCGAAGCTGCCTAGATATAATACAAGGACGAACACCCGCACCTGCCATTTCAACTATTTTCAGTCGAATGTGATTCGGAAGCGGCCGACCATTGATGAAGACTCCTCCCAGTTGATTCATACGTCCTTGCCCTGGCAAAATATTTCACCAATCTCTTACTTTTTCATTGGAAACATCGAAACGTATTTATAAATACTTAAATACTGTTCGGGGTAGTCTACGTAAACGTTGTCTAGTGCCGGGCTACCAGAGGTGGGCATTATTTGCCGAAACAAATATTTCAAATACTATTTAATATTTTTGACTTTATTTTCCTTAAAGAAAATAGTATTTTAAATAAGATATACAATTTAGAAAATAAAATATTTCTATTTTAACAATTGGAACCACAAAATAAAATATTTCTATTTTAATAATCTGAAACACAAAATAGAATAGTGTATTTTTTGTGCCTACTGAGGTTTCTTGATAAACATACAGAGCATTTTATCACCAGGAAACTATCTCTACTCATAAATCTATTGAATGCGAACCATTATTTTCAGCAATAATATTTAAAATTGAAATTGATAATATAGAGGAAGTCCAAATATTTTCAATATTCTTCAAATAAAATACTATTCTAAAAAATTACTGCCTCAAATAAATTATTTTATTTTCAAAAATAACTGCATCAAATAAAATATTTGATTTTCAAAGTGTACACACACTTTCAAGTAAATAGGATTATTTATTATTTAAAATACTATTTTCCCCAGTCTGACTCACTGGATGTAACTTTTTTAGGAACGTGGGGGAGGGGACAGTTGAACGGATAAAATTTTGTGGCCTGATGCAAGAATTGACAATGTACATACTTCATAAACATTGACATTAAAACTTCTTGTATCAAATAAAACCCATTGAGTGATTGTGCATAGGAATCCACTATGTGCATTCCTTTTTTCTGGGTGGGAATAAGGGTGAGGGTGGGTGGATAGGATTCTCTGGCAGTAAAGATGAACTAATGTAAACTCATAAGTAGACTGCGCGGATCTTTATGCACAATAAAAAATATTTGCACGATTGCAAGCCACTGGAGTTACATAGCAATTCCTTTCTTCTTTTAATTATCTCATTACGCTAAAATTAATACACTGATGCTCTTAAATCTTCTTAATTCGGCCATTGCTTGAAATTGTACGTGCCTATTTTTATGATAAATTCATGGAATCTGCAGTCTAGTGATCAATTATGCGAGGAACTGCATTTTGGAGGACGGTATTCAGAAATCTAGTAGCGTTTCCGAAAATGAACACAGCGTGAATTGAAATTATGGTGGTATTATTAATTAGTAGAATAAACGGTAAAGGTAGTGGCCCCGATTTATAAATTTGAACATCTCTTAACTCTCATCCGTCCCCCATTTCACGAACTGAATCTGTCCCTCGGTGTCAAATTGACACAGTGATAAAAAAAATCGAGAAAATAAAAAGTCAAACAGTTATTTACCGATTTCGTTCAAATTGATGAGTTAACATTTACATCTTAGGTTTTTGCGGTTATATAATTTCGTAAGTTCTATAATTTCGCATTAAAAAAATTAAAGTCACCAAGTTTCAGACTTTACTTACAAATAACAGAACAGTTAAATTTATTTCGGGAAAACTGTGTGAAATTGACACGAGGGACGGATGAGGGTTAAGTAGAGATGTTATTAATGTCCTTCTATTCTAAACATATTGTGTAAATACATACATACATCTTCTTATATTTGAAACATGTGTAAAAACCATAAATGCACCAAAATCCGAAGTCTAATCATTACTCACGATGAAACTGACATCCTGTAGAACACTTAGACATGTTCACACGCGAGCGGATCCAACCCCGTGCGATGAAATTTAATGATAATGTTCTCACGTGAGAGGGATAATTTGCAAGTAATTATATGTTTGATAATGTTCGACATAACTTTCTGAACTCACGTAGGCCAATAAATTTAAGATGGCGTGTAGATTGCCATTTTCAAGTTTTGATTTGTGTGGATTTTATTCGTTTATGACAAAAACGAGTAGAGCGGTTTAAAACAGTAAAAATATTAGAAGAATGTAAATATATTTTTATATTATTTTCAACCTACAACATATGTATAGTAGCAGTGGGCGAAAGGAGTTTCAGAAGTAATACATACGATAAAGACCATGAATATTGCAAACTGAAATTTTATGTTAAAGTAGCAATGAATGTTTCGTGAATGTCTGCATCGTATACATATACAGATGATAACGAAAACAGGAAAACTATAGAAAAGGGTAGGAAACTAATAGCTTTTTAAAAATAATTTCTGATATTACATAAAGATTTGTTTTATAATGAGAAAAAAAATATTTTTTTCATAATATGAAATAAATATTATTTGTATATATTAGGTAAAAATATTCTACTTCTAATATGAAATAAAGATCCATATATTATTTAGAAAAAAATATTTTTCTCGCAACATGAAATAGATATTTCCTGCATATTTAAAAAGAAATATTTGTTACTTAATATAAAATAAATATTGTATGTATATTTAAATATTAAGAAGAGATTGAATCTTTGTGCTACTAGGGAATTTTCTAGTCGGGAACAATTTCAAGACAACTCCCAACCAAATATGTTAGTGCTGTATACGAAAATGTTCATTATACTGTCTCAATCTTAGTTTATAAGTTATCTTTGTAATGTTGGCATGCTGCTAATAATCCCATTTGGGGTTCTATAGCTTAATAAAGAAAAAAAAGTATGAACTTTAAACTTTTATTTATCCACCATTGTAGAACCTCGAACAGAGATGGTTCAGAGATGGAAAATGACAAACTTCGAAGGGCATTTCTGGTGATTGGGCTTGAAATTAGCAGCTGAATCGGGAGTTCGGGACGCAAACGTGAAATCAGATAACAGGTCGGCGAGAGTTCGTGCCGCGGAATACCAAAAATGAAACTAACAACCGTAAAATTGAAGAAGTTAGGCGCACGGGAGACCATTTCCACGTCTGACGGGTATAATGCCCGATCGTTAGTCGAATTAGCCATCCTCCCGTGCATGGCATTACTTTCTTTGACATCGTGCACCGGCTGTTCCGTCGTTATAATTACCATTTCTACTGGCAAAAATCTGGTTTGAACCCAAGCAAACACCGGAAGAATACGATTACGTTAATAACATCTTTCGAGAAACACTGGTTTATCATAAGCGTTCACCAACGATCGTTTTTCTGTGCTCACTACATCGTAAAATAACGTTTAATTATGTATTTCACATGTATACATGTAGCAGCCCACAAAGAGGTTCTTCACCTTTTGACTATACATATGTATGTAACTTTTCAATCGTGAACATTTAAAGATACGTAACACGTTAGACTGGTAAAATTGACATAACAAAAATTTTGCCACAATCAACGTAAATACGATTTAGTTGATTCTAATGCTGATACTGTACCCGAAATTTCTATAAGTCCACCTGATTTTTTGGTGAAATCTTACGATTATGTCGCAGTAATGAGAATTTGATGCACGATAGCATTTTAGGATTAATGAAAGAAACCATTTACACGATTAGATTCATAGCTCGGACTTTTACCCGGGTATATGAGATACTCGGGTATCTCATGAGATAGCCGAGTATCCAGGTACCCGGGTATCTCATAAGACATAAGTCATAAATGATTTTGTACAATTTAAAACAATAACGAAATTAAAAGAACGTTGACATACTAATACAAATTTATTAAAATCGTCCAAGAGAATAAGTAATCGTAATATATTGTCTGCTTTTTCCTATTGATGCAAACGATTTTTATTTTGCATAAAGATCCGCAGTGTATTCATGAGATACCCGGGTACCCGAGTAATTTTTGTTTACCCGAGTATCTCGTGAGATAACCCGGATAACCGGGTATCTCATAAGTCACAGCTCTATTTTCTACACGTGTACTACTTGTTCATATTTCATGTTTACATTATACATAAAACATGCCTCTTATTGTTTCTTTCAAATTTATGTAGTGTAAAAAATGAAAGATTCTAAAATAGTATTCCAAATCTACGATTAGTGCATTTAACACAATTCCGAACAAAAAGATATAAATTATTCCTACGCTATACGAATTTCTTTACTTTTGTCCCAAATTCCTATCAAAGCATCGCACTGTGCATCTTGAAGATATTCGCCGGGACTGTCTAGTCTGGTTGCTGTCAGTGACTAGGACGTTTTCAAAAAAAGACCACACAGAAGCTCCTGATTTGCTAATTGATATGCAGAATGCACGCTGACGTTTTACATCTTCCCATATATTCACTTTACTAAATGTTCCTTTCTATCGATCGTATATTTGTTCATAAAAGATAACTGAACCAGTAATGTTTGTATGATGAATTTTCCAAACAATTTAATATCCTGGTGGCTTCACAACATGCACCAACTCTTAAAAGTAGTCATTCACAAACAGAAAAAGTGTTACAACTTTGTCAAAAGAAATCTGAATGTCAACCCTTTGCACTCGAGTGGTGACTCTAATAATTCTTATACCATTATTAAATTTGTATTCAATAAATTACTAAGCGTATTTAATACTTTAATAAACTATCGAAAGTATTGTACGAGGCATTATATCAGTTGCATATCGATAAAATTAAGAAAATCATATAAAATGAAAATATTCGGGTTTTGAATTAGAATAGCTCCGAGTGCAAAGGGTTAATTTAAAATTACCATGATAACTTGATATTATAGCAGTCAAAAATGTTGGTTATCACCGTCACCCGGTTTCAAATCAACCACCGAATAGCGATCGGTTCTTTAATCGATCGTCAATCAGATTTGTTCCGTTTCAAGAGTTTCACGTTGTCTCAGTAGCTAGTAACATAATAACAGCACGTGTTTTGTCTGCTCCAAACAATAAAAATTATTTTCATAAAGCAGGTGAGTAACTTATTTCATAATTAGATATTCAATGGTTAATCAACTGTTATCAATAGTCAATATAATATAATTCTGTTTAATAATTGTACAGACGCAATTATTAATTTTCTCGAACATGATCTGAACATAGCTCGAAACGTTGAAATTTAAATTTGATAAATTGCAGAATTGCTTCTAAGTAAAAATTGATCTGACCAGTGCGCCGAGAGCATTGATACATCTTTTATAAGCTCCGTATATTGTGTCGAATTAATTTCTTTTTGTATTTATTTATTTATTTTACGTCGCTTCCAGCTCTTTGTTAAAGCATCTACAGTTCATTAAGGTGGGTTCCCGAACCACTTTGGGCACCACAGTATTACATTGCACATGGAATTTTTCCAGAGTTGCCGGCGAAGGGGTCGAATTCATTTTATAATTAATTCGACAGTTTCGTTTTTTTTCATTGGCTCTGAATGCAGCCCAAATCATATTAATGAGCCACCACCGGAGCTGCGACTCATTGCAACGTTACTTTCGTCTCTGAAATCATGCCAGTAGTATTTGTAACCACTAAGTATATGTAACTTATTGGCAATTATACTAAGTATTAATTTATAAATATTCAGTGACTCCCACTAATATTCGGACACTCTTAAAAAGACGATAACTTTTTTAATATTACTTTTGTATTATACGATTTTCACTTTTTTGGAAAGCTAGAGCAATAGTGGAGAGAAGGTCTGGTAGTTTGTCACGGGGTTGATTGATAAACAAGTGACATCTGAATACGCGCGAGTACCAACCTTGAAACGGGTAACCTCCGTAAATGTGCCTCATGCCGTTGGTGACATCCATGCCGGCCGATGGTCCCGATTCACGTTAAACACCGTGCACTAGAAAATCCGTGGGTATATTCTTCTTCTGATTCACTGTTTAATCTGAACGAAGACACAACAATCCTGTTTTCACGAACGAAGAGTTTCAGCCGCTATCGGAAGAGAGAAGCACGCCGCACCGCGCCGAACAGCTCTTGGTAAAAAGACAACGGAGATGAAGAACGAGAAAGACGAACGGGACGAGAGGTGCATCGGCTTCGCATGGAGGGCAAGACACGCGCCCGAAGATATAGGAGAAGAGATTGAGCGGAGTGTAGAAGGGAAAAAAAGGGAAGAAAATGAAAGGAAAACCGGGCGATGGTAAGGGGGACTCTCTCGCGGGGTAGGTCCCAGGCTAAGATACTAAACAAGAAAACGAATAAGCAGGCAGCACGCGTAGCTTTCGTTGCGAGGGGTACCGGTGCAATAACGTGTCAGTTCTGCCACTGGTGCCCTCGTGTCCCTCCAACTGTGTCGAGCAATGGGGGGGCTTTCTGTCTTTCTTTGTCAAGATTCTGGCTGCCTAGAAAAGAGAAGGGGGCCGTCGCGTCGGGTCTCTGGGACTAACGGGTATACTATATCACTGGGGTCTCATTGTCGGCTACGCCCTGCTATTTGGTTGGTAAGCGATCACCTAGCGGTAGGCGTTCTTACGTACGGGAACGCCTACGGAGCGCAATGCCACGATCCTTGCCTGTTCCTGACTGGTTTGTTTTCCGTACCCTGTGCCCCAACGCTCGCCCTGATCACGGGCCCCCCAGGACTCTGAAACCTCCTCGCCCTCGCCGGTTTGCTCAGCTTTGCCATGCTGCCGCGTGGCTTCAAAAGCCACGGAGAAAAGCTGCTGGCACACGTAGCGGCACGGCACATGTCCCACGGTAGTCCAAAATTGCTGAAACCTGGACCAGAGGTGGGCATTTAATATTTTAGACTTTATTTTGCTAAAAAAGAAAATAGTATTTCGAATAAGATATACAATTTCGAAAACGTTTCTATTTTATTAGTAATGGGAACCACAAAATAAGATATTTCTATTTGAACAATGGAAACCACAACATGAAATATTTCTATTTTAATAATCAGAAACACAAAATAGAATAGTGTATTTTTTGACTCGTTATACCTAATACTTTCAGAAATACTTTCAACTCCAAGTACTTTTAATACTGAACCAGTCAGGTTACTGTTTCCAGATTTTCTATTTTACAATTATCGAATTTATGAAGACTATTGGAAATTGTATTATACATTGTAATCAAAATGCACAAAATCCAAATAAATTCAATTGTCATTTTTCTATTTTTGATAGGTTTAATGTTATAGGTAATCAATACATATTCTGTGTGAAATGATTACATAGAATAGGACTCACAAAGTCCTGAAAATTACGTCCAAATACGTGCACAATTTAATGCGTTTAAAACATAAGAATTTAAAAATGCTGTAATACATTATGTTCAACCTATCAAACATATTAAAAAACAAGATAAAATTCTATTTCACTCCAGATTGTTGCAATTCAAGTAAAAGAAGTTTTATTTCTGTATCATGATCCGCTGTCGAGTTATGGGCTACACTGTATTTGCGATACGCCATAATTCTACTCTATGTATAGAGCCATTATCACGAATCATCGTTGGGCACTGTAAATCTTTAGAAAATATAGTGCCGGCTAAACGAGACTCTATATTCGAAGGCTTATTATGAGAAACCATGCTTCTTCTTCCATCGTTGCGTTGTAGTCCTCTACAGCAAGGACATTGCAAGAAGTTGTTCCACAAACTTCCGACTACCTGCCTCGCTACTGTGCAGAAGATTTACAAGCTGGAAGACCATTTACACAGAAGACCTTCAAAAAAATTTGTACCGGCCCATAATGGGTTCATTATGATTTTACTTGCAGACAGTAGTAGCTGTAAATATTACTCGAATTTCAAGGCAAGCAGAATGTCTTTCTTCAGATTTTTCCAGAGCTGGGTAAGACAGTATTTTGTCAGGAGAAATGCTAAAAGCGGGGTCCTGACTGTTTTCGAGGGCATAGTGGCAGAGAAAAGGGTAAGACAATTATTTTAAAACATAGTAAATAATTAATAATCAGAGGTAGGCATTATTTGGCGAAACAAATATTTCCAATACTATTTAATATTTTCGATTTTATTTTGCTTAAAGATTGCTTAATTCATATGGTTGAGAG
The DNA here is from genome assembly GCA_028455615.1 of Lasioglossum zephyrum. Classification (NCBI taxonomy): domain Eukaryota; kingdom Metazoa; phylum Arthropoda; class Insecta; order Hymenoptera; family Halictidae; genus Lasioglossum; species Lasioglossum zephyrum. The sequence goes on along the minus strand of CM052326.1, from coordinate 21,363,831 downwards.
ATTAAATAAATATTTCAAATTATTCAAAATTAGCTGATCCGACAGACGTTGTCCTGTCCAAATATCAATAAACAAATAAATGTAATTTTATTTTAATTTAGGCTGCCCTATGATTCTATAATAAAAATTCGACGACGCTGAGCTCGACAACGAACTCATTGGGAGCCAATAATGCGTAGCCAAACATGTCAACCTGCTACTTGTACCGTTTCAAAAATTAGGATTTTTGCAGTTTCTTCGAATTTTTTGTCCATGAAACGTTTTCAGGGCCACATCGAACAAAGCAAAAAAGAATTACGCATATCCATCGTTCGAATCGTGAGTTATGGTCTTGAGTTCATACAAAAATCCCATTACGAACATTTTCAAAAAAAAATTAGCTTAATCAGTCCAACCGTTCTCAATTGATGCGCTTACCAACGAACAGCAATTAATTTTTATTTATATAGAAGATAACATGGTTTTGTAAATAATCTCTGCAAATATTTGTATATTTTGTTTCAAATACTATTTTACCCAGCCCTGTCTCCACGTCGACTCATCGAATTATGATGTTACTAGAATTTATCCGCGGGAAATAATAGGTAAAAGAACGGCTGAAAGATTCGTCACACTCTTTTCATGGCCGGAGAAAATTGGGAGATGGAGAAAACCAATGTCTGAGAAGATGCCTGGTCGCGACCAAAGTAAAAATGACTGGACAGTTTCGTTTTTGAGAGAAAATGTATTTTTCGGGGGCACTGGAAGCCACAGGGGCGACGAAGCTTCGCTAGCTGTGACAATAGAAAGCACACAGGGTAACCTATCGATCCACCGAATTCGGCTAATCAATTTCTTCCGCGTTATAGCGTGCTACCTGGTTTACTCTTTGATCCCGAATCTACATGACCTTGCTACGCTCCAATAGGACCGGTGACTTTCTCCTCCTACATCGAATAAGAGGTAGGTTCTTTCAACGACTAGCACTCGACCACAGTTCACGCCGAATTTACCGCTTCCGAGACAATGGGAATGCACCTCCGTTACGGAAATATTGAGACTCGTTTTATCTGGTCACCCTCAGACTTGCTCGGAACTAAGTCGACTTCGCAACACCTCTTTCTTGGATTCGACGTACCATCCACTGTTGTTAGATGATTCCATGGTGGACAGGTTTGTCTCTACGTTAAATGGACAGGTGACCGGTTACCTGCTTCGCATTGTCTCGCCCAACCTAGGCCAAGGCGAATTTTATCAATTTTTGCCAGATCGAATTTCAGATAGGGGCAGCTGCACAAGTGTGTCCGAACGACGAAATCGTGGTCAAAACATCATAATCATGTGAGTTTAATAATATTTTTTTAATGTTTTAAAATATTTAAGTAACATTTTTAAGTAAAGTACGTAGAAAAATTATTTTGGAGTATCTATTATTTCCTCGATTCTGTCATTGTATATGTTAACCATATGACGGTCCTGTTTAACATTTTTATCATTAAAAATCATTAATCTAGTTTCTATGTCTTGCGTAAAAAAAATTAGGGAGGAAATGAGACCAGTATTTTGAGCAGGATCCTGCAGGTCAGTCGATTTTTCTCTCTCATATGATTGATAATTTCTTGGAGCGGAGTCAATTCATTATTATTGGAAGTTCTGACAGTAAATGTTATAATTACTAGGAATATTTATTTCGTGTGACTAAATCGATTGAACATGCAACGCATTCACTGAGAATTATGCATTGTTTTTGACGGTTATTCTTATTTATATTTATGGCAGCTAGGTACATACCTAATGCTCTATACATACACACCAGCTCATAAGTCTTGCAATCTTGTTAGAACACTTCTGGTTTTTAGTAAACCTCTGGTATTTCGTATATCAGCGATTTTTGTCTAGCTTGTATTTATTAATGTACTAATGTACTTATACATTGTATGGGTAAATACGATAACTAGACTGCGGATGTTTATGCAATTTGCAATTTTCGTAGACAAATTTTAAGGAACTGGAATCAAATAAAATCTTCCTTTCTAATAAAATAAAATCTTGGTAGTAGGCTTTTTAGATCTGGAATAAATTCAAATCGTGCTAGATTCTGTCATATTTTATATCTTAGGAGTTTTTGAATTTTTTTTTCGAAACTTCGCAGTCTAATAATGACTAACCTTAATTAGGTTCAAATGAGATTGCTTTATTTCCTTATTTATAGGAAAGTGAAATAAAAATAACAATTTTGTTTATTCTTAAAACTAAAAAGCATAGACTAAATATACTAGTATATAATATACTAGATATTGTATACTAGTAAGTATAGTATACTAGAATAAATATGTATAGTAGTGTAGCCAGTTTCAAAGGCTACAGTATACTACGTTTTCCAACAAACGGATCCGTAGTAGGCAGATACAAGTATTGTGCCAGCTGACAGTTAGAAGTACACAGGTAGATTTAGAACCGTGGCGAAGTAGTTGTTGCAACGCAAGACGTTTTACCAAGATGACATCCCTCCGCGAGAGGGCATAAATTGCATTGGGAGTTGAAGCAAACCAACAGGTTTTCGGTGTACCGACAATGAAACGCACAGAAGACCACTTTTTTCACAAACAGCGTTTATTATTGTCCACAATTGAGTTATTGAATCAAACATAAAAGAGACAAGAATAACAATTCACCCATTTTTATATTACACGTTAAATCAGCACATTATATTACATTTATACACGTCACATTTTAAATAAATACGTCTCACGGCGTAGACATGAAAGGATGAATAATTTTACAGTATGTGAAAATATTGATCGATGAATTTTCCTCTTCCATCACCTCCACAAAATCTAAAAGCACCATAGAAGTTTGTTGCTGATGACCTAGGTATGTAGCTGCAACGTTAAACCTTAAATAAAAAGAAATAATGAATTGTGAAACGTTGAACTGCTAAAAGTGCCGTTGAACTATTGAAAAACGAAGCGAGCCTGAAGTTTGCAGTTGTTAAAATTGATATGTTGAAACAGGAAGGAAGAAACCGTGGAAGAGAATGAGTGTGGAACATTTATAAGGCTTACCATCGTGTTTTCAAGCTCGAAGGTAACGAATGTTCTCTAAAACGTTCGCATTGAAAATTCTAATGGTGTCGCACACTCATCGCGCGTCTCTCACCCGGTTTAACATAACAACGACTCACCGGTTGGCGGTGGTACTTGGCCCACAGAAGGAATCCTGCAGTTCCCCCATTTTCGTCCACCGAGAACGGTCGTGGAAACAATGTGTTGGAAATCGGTGTAGCCCTCGCCACAAGCGTCTTTGACAAGCAAACTGATGTCGGTATATCAGTCATCAAGATTTATAGAGACTTAGACTAATTGCCGCTTTTAATAGAAATTCGGTCAGACCTTATAGAAGGGTCTACTTAGCGGGCAGACTCTTTTCTTTCTGTATTTCAAATTAAAAACTACCGAGCGGAGTGGAAATCTAATTTTAATGAACGATATTCAAAAGTGGTTTCAACAAAATTCCACGGAATGCTCTTTCATTCGATTAACTGAACCGTAGGTAGAATAGAATCGAACCGTCAAGGTTTATGGTTTTTAACAATTGTCCTTGAATGGCGGCTTCCATTTGGCCACCATTATTTTGTTAACAGAACGGACATAACATTTTTAATATTCAAAGTGAATGTAATTATTGTTCCACCCGATATACAATATTACAGGGTGTAGAGGAGGTCATATCGTGATACAAACATTTTATGTGTGGGTGGAGGCATAGAGGAGATTTCAAGGTTACTTTGAATATTTTTAAATGAAAAAACCTACTTTCTTTATCATGAATCGATAGACTATCCAATTTTGAGTAAAAATGTATTGACCTCCATGTATGTCCTAAACCTAATAGTACATAAACTATGTCCACTTTGAATATTACTGTTATTTGTAATAATATGAAAAAATGTTATGTTCGTTCTTTTAACAAAATAATGGTGGCCAAAATACAAAGCTGCTGTTCAAGGACGACTGTTAACAGCCATAAACCTTGGTGGTTCTATTCTATGGCAAAGAATGAAAAACTCAAGGAACGGGAGATGACGTTGAAGCATTTAACATTGTTTTATAAGAGAACGATTGAGTTCCGACCTATGGTTCCTTTGACACTTTTTATCCTTTGAATAAGTAGAACACGATGCAATCATAAAAAAAAATTGATCTTGAAAACCTTAAAAAAGTCTGTCAAGGACAATTTTGCGGGATGTTTTTTTTAACAGATCTTCACCGATCTTGAAGTGAAAAGTGACGCTATGGTGGTCATAACATATAATTTTTATACTCCCTGTACATACAAATTAGTTTTGTTTTATATGCTTCAGGCCTTCAGTGGCCCTGTACAAATAGAGTGCACAGTTATTACAACCATTGACATATTTCAGATATCTCCTTTCGAAAAACAGACGGAAACCGTGCCGTTCTATAGAAAAGTTGACAATCGCAGATGTACGTTATGACTATTTGTCCAGAATAGTTTCGTTTCAGGTTGAAAAAGCAGGCTGTAATTTACAAGTTGACAAGAGTAGTGCCTCAAGCACGACAAACAGAAGATTTCGCATATATTTTAACTAATTTGAAGGTTTTTGTGTCGAAGAATCTTTGGGGAACAGGTCTTTCTACGTCCTACCACAGGTAAAAATACGAATGGTCAACCTCTGAAAGTGCCCCAGTTCTAAAGTTATGCTAAGGACTCATTCATTGGGTCAATAAGGCAATCAGGAAAATATTTCGGCGATTTAAAAGTCTAAAGAGGCAACGTGGTTAAGAAAGCTCGACCGAACACTAAAAAGTGGAACACAGATATGCTGTAGTTTTGAAAACTATGCAGACCACAAACCGGCTGTCATCACACTACACAGTGGTGCGAAATGGCCGAAAAGCGGAAAAAATCTATAAAAACCAAACTATTCAACAAATCTGCTTGAAAATTTGTGGAAAGCATGCCGCAGGTACAACGGTTATGTGAGAGCAATTTCAAAAAAATGTTATTAATCATTATCTAAAATGGCCTAATTGAAAATCTGTGCATTACGCACATTCTTTATTTCTCGAAGCGTACAACAAATTCTTTATTACATTTTGATCTGATACAGATTGTTTTGACAATATACAATATTGAACTAATCGTGTTTAAAAAATCTCGACCACCTTCGGTGAATCTTCGCTGCAATGGAAGCAACAACTTCTCTTATAAGCATCCGTCATAGTGGCCTGAAGTCTGAGCTGTCAAATCTAGAAATAAAAAAAGGTTGTTTTAAATAATTACAAAAATCTGCGCAAAACATCAAACTTACTTGAAATCTTCCAGTTTCTACAGGTTGACGTGAAAGCAACCAAGATAACACAAGTTGCATCCTACATCACCGACTCCATAAACGCTCTATATTTTTTCCACTAGAAGTCGCAAACATTAATTGGTTACCAAAAAAAATGAGTCGGTACGATTTAGATGACCAGTACGCATTTGGCAACTCTCCCCTATCTCTATCCTTAGAATATCCTACGTTGTGTTTCGTGTGGTTCGCATGCGAGTTCGATTTTATTTCTGAAAAGGCGTTTTTAGGAAAGGGAATGAAGGGTCTGAAGGTATAATCCGTGACGTCACATAATTTACGTAAAATTAGCCGATAAGTTCTCGCCAGCAAGGTGGCCTATCCGAAGTGCGCCGGCACCTTTGAGGGAATTAGTCTTATTGGGCACAAAATTGGAACAGAGGGCCCTCTGACCTCGCATAGGGCGGACAGTCTCTAAGATCCATAAGGTCCACAAGGCCCATAAGGTTCTCTCGAAACCCGCTTTGCGCATAACAAGCTGAATTATGTCCATACCGCCGCTTACTTCTGCAACATTTTCGAGAGCTGCATAGTTCGCAAGCATGCACCAGGAATGGGCCCCCACACGTAGACCGCTTCCTCTCTTTTGCACCCGACCCGTCCGACTATCCAACTTTCTTCCTTCTCTTCTGCCCCTCCCCCTCCCCCACTGTAACCCTCATTCTCTCCCTTTACCGTCCCTTCTTGTTCAGCTTCTTGTTCCCTGTTGTTCCTTCTCGTTCTCATCTCAGAACACCCACCACAACGCGTGCACCCTACTTCGCTTGATTGATAGATTCCTTAGTTACGACCATCTACATTAATTGAGAAACCCGAACATCGATTTTCTACATCTCTGTTTGAACTTAAAACGAAATACATATTGCTCGAATTAGTTTACAGACTTCTCTTCAATCGACAAGCATAACAATACAAACCAAGGGATGATGTTAAAAAGTAGCCAAAGTTTCTGTAGTTCAAGCACCTGAGTTATTGATTATTCATTGAAAATTAAATTATTGACAAGGTGTTATTCTTCAGGTTCTAAAAAGGTTCTTTTTGCGAGAAAAACTCAAATCAAATGTAACGTAATTGTTACGAAATTCAGAATTTTATTTAATACGAAAATGTAGATCAAATGTTTATTTAAAAGTAAGTACTAATTTATTAACGAACATATGTAATGAAAACTGTGTGTATTCATTGTAGGCATTTTCTGATGAATAAATTTGAAAAATGAAAGTACGTATTTACTGAAGCGTATACTGAGTATCGAGCCTTATATTTCCGTCGCATGAATGACACCGTTCACGTGTGTCTAATAGACATATAATTTAATCTAAGTTAATAAAAAATTCACTTTCAATGTTCTCAATGGGTGAAATTGATTTGCGAATAACAATATAATTGCGAATAACAATATATTTGCAACATGGTGAATTTCGAGTAAAAAACGTATACTTAGCTAAATCTTGTTAGCTTAAATCGAATGATAATTTATGAAAGGAGAAATCTCAAGCTTTAACAGGAGACCAGGGTTATTGTTGTGCTATTTCATTTTTCTGTAATAAAATTAACCCTGATCCGTCCCTCGTGTCAATTTTATACAGTTTTCCCGAAATAAGTTATACTGTTCTATTATTTGTGTACGTAAAGCCCAAAACGTCGTGTCTTTAATTTTTTGAACGGAAAACATAACCGAAAAACTTAATATAAACCTTGTTATGTGAACTATCTTTTACCAGTGTGTCAATTTGACACCGAGGGACAGATTCGGCACGTGAAATGAGAGACGAATGAGGATTAAATTATCGAGAATTTTCCGCTAATCAGAAATTTAGTATTTAAATAATTTTTAGACTCAATGTATATATTAGTCGAGGAAACTATAAAATTCAAGTGTTCTGCGATAGTGTAGGTATGTTATTTGCAATAACATGAGTAGACGGATGTGGCACCAAAGGTCGAAGTGGTAATACAGCGCTACTTATTTTTCTTCCAGTAGCAATACGTTGAACGTAACTTCGTACTACTCACATTTTGTGAATTATGCGATGACCCTTGACATCGTACACATTTTCTATTTGCAAAACGAATTCTTGGCTTGTCCTGGGGATTTTACTTAAAAGCATGCGTCCGTGAAAATTCATATGTTGCTTATTTCTGTTTTTGTCGTATTTTGTAATTGTATACAATACCATAGTCATTATTTTTAACATTGTATATTATAATTAATTGTATATTATATTTGAAGTATCTGTTGCAATTGTTATATGTTATATGTTAATTATAATTGTCATGTTTTGTAATTGTATATTGCATACAATACCAATATACAGAGTGGGCAAAAAGTCTCTTTCCGATTGATAGAATTAATGCCTTTGTTATTCGCGAACATTTTATTTTTATTTCAAACACAAAACTTTAAACAATACATTGCAAAGCGAACAAAAATGGTGACATTATTTTTGGAAAATGGTGAGTCAGTAATTGCCACTCAACGTGCGTACCGGCAACTCCAAACTTTCTTTTGTTCACCACTGTATGTTTATACAAGCTCTTTTGCTTATTTTTAGTATGCCGAATTCACCCCTGCTGTAATTTCAACGTGCAACGCAACTCCTTGTGTGCAGAAATCCCGCGTGAAACACGAGAATTAAGTTCCGAAAGGGTGCCGTCATATGAGGATTCGTGCTACACGAAACAAGGGACTGAAATAAAATATGAAGTTCGGTTGCAAAAGTTAAGAAAGCGCATTATTTAGCATGATAAGCAGCATTTCTGAGCACATAACTAACAAACGGAACATCTCGAGCACTGATACACTCCGATTTTCATGAAATTTTCCATGAACATTTATTAGACTCATCATTGAGGGAGACATCAACCCTTTTATCCGAACCACCTCACAGTGAGCCAAACCACCGCGGAAAATTTTTTTTTGGAACATGTTATACACCATTTCCCTCAGATTTTTTCACGCGGATTTCAAATCTGGCCTCAAAATTTGTCTACAACCTCCGTATTTTGCAAAAAATCGAATTATTTTTCAAAATTTACATTTTTATTTCTTCAAGGTTAAGAAACGTTCGTGCCATAATCTCCCTATTTTTCTCATATTTTACAAAGTTTCAGCTTTAATTTAAAAAATTTTCATGATCATCAAAGTTCTTTGATTTTGACACAGATTTCATCAGTTTTGCCCACTGTGCGCCGTCTCTAATAACACTGTTCATCAAATTGCAACTTTTTTCGTGTCTCCATATAACTGTTGGGTAGATCTTGTAGTTTCTTGTGCTGATTCTGAATCTGCCCATAATTTTTCTCCTACACGCACAGTTTTTGAGTTTGAGTCATCACTCGAGTATTAAGGGTTAATTTTGCAGAAATAAATTCTAACTATTGTAACCGTTGTTTCGTATAAACGTTAAATAGGATTTATACAAAAACCAATTTCTGAACAAACCGGTTTGCGAATTGTAACTTCTCCATGAAACCGGTTTAAATCAGTTTCGAATTTTTACATTGTATAAAAAACAAGACATGTTTACCACTTAAAATAGAAGTTTTTAATTTTTTTTATTTATAATGATTCAAAAATACAAAAAAGGAAAACATAAGGTACTTACTTATACGTACATACATAAAATTGTTAAAATCAAAAATGAACAAAATAATAGCCTTAAAAAATCACAGAAATTAACATGAACATTTAATAAAATATGACTTCAAAAAGCAAGGAACTAAATTTTTTGTTCTTTTATTTGTAGCCTCTAAGACCAAAAACTCCTTCTGTAAAGTTTGATGACTAGAGGAAATCACTTCTTCAGGTTGTCGTAGATATTTATTTATCGCATATTGCTTAAATATTTATTGCTTAAACGCCTTAACATTTTTCATCCTAGATACGTCTCGATTTTATCCCCGTCACGTTTTTTAATATCTCCGTCATCTTCTGTAGTATGATCGTTGTATAATCTTGATAATATCTGTCGGGATATCTTAATAATGTCAGTTTTTGTAAGAAATTTACTAGAATATATATAAGTGTATTATGTATAAATTAAAAACGGGTTTTTTTTACTGAAAAAACAGGTTTTCGAATTGCATAATTTTCTTTTAAAAACCGACAGACCCTAACGTTAAATAATTATTAGCGGTAGAAACAACGCGTAATTTATGAATTTTAGACAAGAAGGAATGACATGTCGTTCTAATGTAATCCGCAACGAAGTTCGTTCAACCGGAGATCGACGAATGCGTGAGCGTGCAGCGGTCAAAGAAAGAGACTCAAAAGGTTGTAAAAAGAGTTAGAAAAGGAAACGGTAATCCGGCATATCGGCGTACGCGCGTGGCTATAAAGGTACTTCGATAATGGAGTCGAGTCGGCCGACGAAGGGTTTTATTTAAATAACTCGCGGCAGGCGAAACGGTTCATTCGAAAATCCAGAGAGGCCTGAGTAATAGCGCATCACTCTACCTAGTGTTTCTTTTATTGTTAGCGACGTACTTTTATTCAACCGTTCGGAGCCATTACATTCAGACGGCTGTGTCATGGGAATTTTCATGAATTTTTTCAAACTGATGGAATGTCTTGCATTCGAAATTTTTTCTTTGTATTTCACTCAGCTACACTTTCGTCACACAGAACAATTTTTTGTATTGTTTTAATTACTTGTATCTTCATTCTATCCAAACGGAAATACAAAACTACCTGATTTTTTGGTGAAATCTTACGATTATGTCGTAGTAATGAAAATTTGATGTCAATAGTATTTTAGGATTAATAAAAAACACGAAGAGACGTGTACGAATTAAATTGTCTTTAACTGTTTCTAATTTTTACATATAAAAAACAAGACATATTGACCACTTAAAATAGAAGTTTTTAATTTTTTTATTTATAATAATTCAAAAATACAAAAAAGGAAAACATAAGGTTACCTTACCTATACGTACATACATGAAATTATTAAAATAAAAAATTAGCAAAATAATACTCTTAAAAAATCACAAAATTTAACAAATGTTTTATATTTATTCATTTACTTCTTTGTGTGTTTAATAAAATATTACTTCAAAAAGCAAGGAACGTCAATTTATTGCTTAGTCGTGTCCTTATTTTTCGACACAAAATTACCAAAAAGAGAAAAAACTCGTTCACTTACTAATGAACTGGTCTTGATTGTCTTTAAAGCACTAAATAATAAATCTAAATTTGTTGTTCTTCTATTTCTAGTCTCCAAGACCAAAAACAACTTCTTTAATGTTTGAGGACTAGACTTCTTCAGGTTCTTGCAGATATTGATTGTCTTCTTTGTTCCTTTTTTAACATCGTTGTCATCTTCTGTAGAATAATCTTTATATAATCTTGATAATATCTGTCCGGATAACTTAGTAATATTAGTTTTTGTAGCTAATGGAGGAAATTTACTAGAATATGTACAACTGTTACGTATAGATTTAAAACCGGTTTTTTCAGTTAAAAAAAATCGGTTTTCAAATTGCATAATTTTCTTTTAAAAACCGACTTTCAAGCTCGGTTTTTAAAAACCGACAAACCCTAAACCGAACGGTATAACTTATTTAGATGGACGGATGAGGGTTGAAACAATGTAAATTTTTGCTACGCTCTAAGAATTTTTTTATTTTCACCCGAAATTCCTATGAAAGTACCGCAGCGTGTGTCGTGGCAGCAAGTGGTTTTATCAAAAACAATAGTAACCACGATGAAGACGGTATTAATCGTTCACACGTGTAAACTAATCGATTAGTTATAATTCGAAGTGGTAGCGGCATGGCAGAGTCGAAAGAATCTGGGGATCGAAAATTGGTCCGCCTAAAGGCAATCGAAAGGGTGTCGTATACACCGAAACGAAGTAATCCATTAAACGATCGTTGTCAGAGCGGAGGGTACGACGTCAAATGGCCGGAGGAAGTCTAATGAAAGGCACGCGCACTCTGACGGTCCGGCGTGAGAATAAAATAATTAGCTGAGCTGCCCTCCGCGCCATGAACCCTTCCCCTCTCTCTCTTCCTTTCTCGGGTTTCTCTCTTTCTCGCTTTTTCGCATACGGAGAACGCGAAACGAGAGTGTCGAGGAAGATGAAGCACGATGGAAGTGCCAAGGTGGAACGGGACGACCGGACCGCTCGGGCCAGGTGGATCGTAAAGCCTTAGAATGATGCTCTAATAAATCCCACTGAAAAATTGCGAGGCCTCAGGCTCGACGAGAAGTCTCTTCTATCATCTTCTTCGTCTTCCCCTTTCCTTCTCTTTCGTACTCCTTTCCATCATCATCCACTGTCTCTCTCCTTCTCTCTTCGTTCACTTTCGGGATCTGTTCGGCGAACGCTCTTAAACAGTCCAGAGTTCTTAGTCGTTCCGTGTTCATTCTTTCGTGACTTTAATGTCTCCAGAAGAAACGTGTCAGACACGACTTGTGCGAACCGAGACACGAATGGAGGTCGTTTAGCCTTCGATACATTATGTGCTTCAAAATATGATGTCATCGTGCCTGGTCTGGCTGTACGGGTGTCATCCTGCAAACGAACTTCGTCGAATCGCAGTAGATTCTACATACAGTGACTCCCAAAAATATTCGGACACTAGCTATAATTAACTTTACCACTTGATAATTCGTCTGTTGATAAAGCAATCGCCCTGGGAATTTGTTTCTAGCAATAAAACATTTATTAAAGAAATACGACGTAGACATAAAAGAATGAATAATTTGACAGTATGTGCAAAATGGGTGAATTTTCACCCTGAGGAACATATGAGGGTTAAGAAATGTGTAATAACATATTAATTTATGTTAAATAGGCCCACGTAAAAAGGTTGTAAAATGCATTAGTTAATATCTTCTATACAATTTCGACGAATTGCAATTTTTGAACAAATTTCTTTTCACAACTTGGAGCATAGTAATTGTTCTAACTTCTGAAGTAAGTTCAAATCGTACAGTCCAATATTTAAAAAAGTTATTGTTTCTTTGAGAGTGTCTCGCCTCCACGATATTACCTTAAATTTTAACAGAATAGTTTAAAAAGATTGTACCGTTACAAGAGATACCTGCATACGTATATAGTCTTGTTTGAGCAATTTTTCGATCGGATTATACGAGAGTCTACTGTGCATAGGCAGACCAAGAAAACCAACCGGAACACCTAATAGTTCTCGAACGCCTAGGAAGAGACTCGTGCCGCCGCCGACACTTTTTATCCGATATTTGAAGGGAAGAGGGGTCGAAGCTTGATCTTTTCTGTACACGAGCCAAGTCGCGTTCTTTGATTTTCCACTGTAGAAAAAGCTAGGCGGTGATCCTTCGACGCGAAGCCAAGTCTCGTATTTCGTCACAGTCCGCTTATTTCCTGAACGCGGATTGGATTCGGCCCGGTGTCGCTCGATCGCAACTTCCTCCCATTTACCGATTATCTGCCGTGTCCTCCCGTTCGAAGTCTCCTGTCCTACCTTATTTTCGTGCCTCCGTTGCCAGGAGTTTACGATATTTCTCGTGATTTCTCTCGGTGACCTACCAGCTGGTCCGGAGACGGCCGTTGCGAATCCATAGAACCGAGGAAATTGGGGAACGTTCCTGAAGACCTCTTCCCTTCTGGGAGTTCCCTTCTTCTTACACTGACGCGAAAAGATGATCGAGGACGGTTTTATCTGGAGCTGGGGAGACGTCCGACTTGGATGACATGGAAATCCAGCATCGACGACGTACACGAGGACGCTGGGGATTTCGGTGTCCCAGGACGCGGCCACGGTCAACCGCGGTTAACCGTCTATCATGATTTTTACAATCGCGATTGATAGATCGCTGCTATAGTCAACTGCTCTTTCAAACAGAGACAACTCATTTTACCGACACTGTTTTCACCGACACATTATTACATCTTTATTGCACATTATTACATTGCATCGAATTATTATTATTATTCGATCGAATTATTCCATTTACTTATCATTTGCGAAATTTGTCACCGAACAGGCAAACAAGAAACCGAGCTAATAAAAACGTGGTAAAAAATGAACGTAGTCATACAAAAATGTATAAACTTTCTTTTCTCTTCTACAACATTTTTGGGGATAAAGACGTTTTAATCGTTGCAACTGTCAAAAAAATGTTGCGGCAAGGAGTTAAATACGTTTGAATAGCTTCGTCAGGGATAGCTGGTAGTTGGACAGGCAGTTTTGGTTGATTCGATACTCCTGTTCAAGCGAAAAGCAACCGGTCTATTAACGACAAAATCTTGACCTTTCCGGTTGGTAGCTGGAACACCTTAGTACCGAAAATCCATCGGAATAAAGGTTAGTTCACGAAAAATATTTCTTTCCGCGCGGGAAGGGGTATCCGTTTACACGGAAAATCGAAGTGACATCTGAGAAGAGAGGAGACAGGCGAAAAAAGACGTTTGCGGAACAGCGGTAGATTATACGAGCATCCCGTGGCTATGGCTTAACCACGAAGAGGAAATCATCAAGGAGTTGCTCTGCCGAGGAGAGGACCCCCCAGTAAGATAATGCGTCCTCTCGCCTCGAGACTTAGCCTGGTCTTAGCCGCTGGATAAGCCGCGAAGCTGACACTAACCCCGTTAACCGTTAGCTCCATGGCCGCTGACTTTTTAAACCGTTGTTTATTTACTATCTAAGCTATGATGGAAATCCAGGATCGACCGAGAAGAAGTTTCTTCCTCAAGAAATGGCTACGGGTCCCGATTAATCTGTCAAAGAAACGCTTCTCTGCTCCTTTCCTGTTCAAGTCGTACCACGGTCCAGCCTAAATCGTACCCTTTTCCATTTTCGACGTTATTCCAAGCAGCCGTGCTCCTACCTGCAATAATTTGTATATTTTAATCAACCATATTGATTCGCGTGGTGGATATCTACGGCGATCGTATTCTTAGGATCGAGATAGGGGACAACGAAAAAGTAAAAACTTTTATATTGCAGGATTTAATTCATTATCATTATCTATATAAATAAGACCTCGCTCTTCGGAGCAAAATAGGGGACAACGAAAAAGTAAAAACTTTTATAATGGAGGATTTAATTCACTATCTTTATCTATATAAGTGAGATTGTATTCTTAGGAACGAAATAGGGGACAACGAAAAAGTAAAAACTTTTATAATAGATGATTTAATTCATTATCTTTATCTATATAAATAAGATCGTATTCTAAGGAAGTTATGAATAGAGCTTAAAAATTACGTGTATGTCAATAATTTGCTGCAGCGCATACACAAGTGTTGGCATCTAGAGTCAAATTCCGGTTTTTAAGTTATAGACCCAATAATAAATTTCTTTTAGAAAAAGCCCTAGATTACGAAACTTTAAAAAATTCAAGTCGTGCTGTAGCTTTATATCCCGGAGCGTGTCGGAGTCTGCGGAGTTGGGGAATGACGTGAACGATTGGAACACGGACAAAAGAAAATGCAACAATCTGTAAGAAAAGGGAAGCCGAAGGGTCGAAGAGGGAGGTGTGAAAGAGTGGGTCCATCTTCGTCGTCACGTTCGTTCGGCGCGATACGCTAGTACATGCAGAAAACATCTGTTACGAATATGATTTAAGCGTGCAGAACAGGGCAGCGATCGGGGGTTGAAGGAGCGGTGCTAACCCGGACCGCGTCATGCGGCACTTTTCAGCCCTTAACGAAGCTCGACGAAAGCGGGTTGGTTAGGTCGGTAGCCGGGGAAATACAGCCCATCGAGATCAATGTCTATATGTATATGTATACGTGTTAGGGTTGGAAACGAGATTGTGGTTGTATGCGCGAGGAAAAAATGCGTGGAAGGATCCGTGGATAAACGCGGACACGGTATCATCGACTGTTTGTTGCTTTGGTAAGTCTAGTTAAGACGGTCTGCCCGGATTAGTTTCGTTCGGTTACTGTGATGATATAGACGTGGACAAGGGGGATTCAACATTATTCGTCGAGTTAGTCAGGCAAACCAATCGGTTTGACTCGCTTGTTTCTACACTTTTTAGTACTGGTTCCTTCGCTGATTTAGATTGTATCTGTCAATGCCGTCAACTAAATGCGTGAATCCATTAAGTACCTTTAATGTCAATACAATGCGTATCCAAAGTTAAACGCACCCTATTGTTTTAATACGTAAAACTTTGTAGGCAATTACACGTATTGACATACATGTAATATACGTTAGTATGAGCGCCGTAGTTAGACTGGGGTTAGGAGTACCGACATCAGGCACGATTCCGCAATCGTTAAGAAAGAAAGAGAACTATAGTTATATTCTTTTGTTAACTATAAGATATAATTAATTTGATTGTATTTTTTGTGCCTTCTGAGGTTTGTTCATAAACATACAGTGTATCTTATCATCAGGAAACTATTTCTACTCATAAATCTAGTGAATGCGAACCATTATTTTTAGTAATAATATTTAAAATTAAAATTGAAACTAAAGACAAAGTCGACATATTTTCAATATTCTTCAAATAAAACACTATTTTCAAAAATGATTGCCTCAAACAAATTATTTTATTTTCAAAAATTACTGCATCAAATAAAATATTTGATTTTTAAAAATTACTGCATCAAATAAAATATTTTATTTTCAAAATTGTACACAAACTTTGAAATAAATAGGATTATTTATTATTTGCTCTTTGAAATACTATGTTCCCCAGCTCTGCCTTCGATAGTTTGCGACACAAAAAGCGCCACCCCAATGAAAGTGTCCTTTTGAAAAAGGATTGTAATCCTAGTGGCGTTGGTCTAGTATTCTTAAGCCCGTCCCGCCTACTCGATGTTTTCACATACTTCCACAGGGTTCCTGTGGATCGGATTCCGGTCTGTTCGACGTCGCTTGTCCGAAATCCGCATGGCCAAAGGATTTCGCATCGCGTGCTCCGGCCGCGTTTTGTCTCAAAAATCTGGCTTAAGTGGATTTGCTCATCGACCCGAAAAAGTTTGCAAAACTTGGAGTTTAACTTCTGTAGGAGTCGAAGACCGCTCAAATCTTTCCGCTTTAAAAAGTCAAGTCCGATTTCCAGAATATACCTAAGGTAGTCTGTAGTTGAACAATGTATTTTGAACTTGAACGATTATTTTTGAAAATCACTAATTCAACTTTTAAACTTTCTTAACAAAGTCAATCACAATCTTTTAGACAGAAGCTTTTATTATTTTTCGTTGAAGTTCGTTGAAGTTAATCACCATACGGCCTATCCATAAATTGTAATATGGAGGGAGAGGGAGACAGAGAGGGAACAGAGACGGGTGGAGAATTGACAGTTAATCTCCGAAAAGCTCCGAAAAGCTCCGAAAGGCTATATCGGCAAAATAAATGTAAGCAATACGGCGTGGCAACAGAGTTGTGCTAATTCAATTACATTACAATTCAATTACTAAGTATTTTAATGAGATGTGTAATTGATATACAATATAATTGAGGGTGTGCCGTCGGCACGTCACGAGCAGCTAGTAAATTTATAAATAATAAATTCCTCCTGTTTGAAACCTTCACACGGATTTTTCAACCTCTTCTTACCTATTATTTCATTTTTCATTGCAATTACGAATTAAATTGTAATTTAATTGAATGAAGATCCGAATTATAAATTAATAATAATTGTACTCCATTGCAATTACGAATTACATTGTAATTTAATTGAATGAAGATCTGAATTATAAATTACAATATAACTGAATTACAATGTAATTCAATTACTTTGTAATCATAATTCTGGAGTAATTCAATTGTAATTCTGCACAACACTGCGTGGCAACAAGCTCCGAAAGGAAATATCAGCGAAATAAATGTAAGCGTTACGGCGAGGCAGTGACCCCTGGGAAACCTAATTCTGCGGAATTTATAGATCACTCGGAGATCCTAAAGACATCACCCGGGCTAAAAAAAAGAAGACGAATTTGAATAAAGTTTTATATACGCATTGGCGTGCTTGGCTTTAATAGTAGTCCTTACTCCAAAAACCCGATCGTGGGGCAAGACTGCTCAGAACCTGAATCCAAATTATTGTTGAAACCCGTCCGGGGCACAACATAATCAATTATCCGATTAACGATTGAAGTAGAAATTTAGTCGTCAATTGGCGATTAATTTTTTGCCCAACTCTGCCACCGAAAAGTTCATTTTCGAGGTTCTGGCGACGATTTCGTCGTTTGAAAACACTGTGCGACGCCCTGGTGCACCTTATCAGAGAAAAACTAGCGTGTGGATCATTTTCTATCGCGTGCGTTGTAACAGAGTAAGCGCGGAAGGAAGAGAGTGCGGAACGGAAGGTAAGAAAAGGGATTATTCGGGTGGCATTGCACACTGTAACCAGGGTCTTGATGAATGAACCGGCCGGCACGACCCGCACGGCAGCTGGCTACGCCGCGCTGATTAGACGCGCATCACGCCGCGTTTGTAAATCTTTTGCCAGTAGATCCACGCATAAGCGTACCCGCTGCCCCCCAACCAGGGAACCAGGACCCCTGTAGACCGACGCCGTTGTTCTCTGTGTCTCTAGATGCCGCGCCACGCTATGCCGCGCCGCAACGCTCCTGCGTCCCGATGATCAGCGCCCGAATTCCGTAAATCAATTCTTCTTCTGCCATGTATCGATGCCATCGTACCGACAAAGTCAGCTACGCCACCTTTCGATCCTGATTCGCACGTACGTACAGCGACTCGTATGGGTATCCATATTTTTCCCTTTTTAACATTCGCACCGACACACAGTGGTCTGGTAGCCCGCTTTTTGTGGCCAAAACTATTGTAGCGTTATTTCAAGGTTTTGTGTTGTATTATTATAGGTCGTTGGATTTGTCTTAATACCAGTTAAAATATTATGAAGTAAAAAGTATATGTCAATATTTGAAAAATTGAAGTGACCTTCATTTTTTATAAAAAAAGAAATTTTTCTTTCATTTTTTGTATTGAAGTTTGTGGAAAAGTGAATAGGAAATATTTTTTTGTCAGATCATCGGAAATATTTGAAAAATCGTGTTAACAATTCTCACAATGCATACTATTGTCTAGAAATCGCGGAAAAGTAGCTAAGATTGAATTCTGCACAGGAATTATATGAAATCTAGTAAGGAGGGATTTTCTGAATCTCTGACTGGCGCAGAGAAAACATACACATATTGTAAATCCAAGCTGCTATGTAAGATTCAAGTGGAACTGCGTATCCAGGCGTCGATTAACCGCGGACCCGTATTTCTTAAAATCCATTTATAATGCAAGATTGCGGAAGCTTGCAGTTAAAAATTACATGCTCTTCTTAGTAAATGTTCAAGCTTTCATATAAAACAACTCTGATGCTTAGCACTCTTAAGCGTTTTTATATAATTCTTTTCAAAGTTGGAAATGCTATAATGAAACGTTTCATTATACTTTGAATTTCCGAAGAAGGACGAAGAAGGTACAACATGTCTTGTGATTTCTGCTAGAAAATATTCGTAGGACTATTCTTTACCGAATTCTACAAACACATTCTGCCCGAACTTGCCCCTCTAATTTTAAAAATTATTTGTTTAGGAAATCTACGGATCTGTGTGCATTTATGGATTCGAAAAGTGCTTGAAAATGAAATTCTACAGAATTTAGTGCGATTTTTATTTATGTATTTTTATCTTTTATTTATTTATTAGATCTACAAAGACTAGTAGCACTGAAAATAACATTTCACGTAACCTTACTTTCTTAAAATTTCTAAAAGAATTGAAAATATTGTACATATCTGCAGTCTAATTATTACAAAATACGCGCCTGTTTTATTTTTGATGATCGATACGACCTAGAAATCTGCGGATCTTCCGGCTCGGCGGGCGCGCGATTCGACGGAGTATCGTTAAACGTCATTAAATTCGCAACACCAGACTTTCCCATAGGTTCTCCCCATTGTTCCCTCACACTAAACGAAAGGTTCCCAGTTTGTCCTGAACGCGTTGTAACGGGCGAGTCCTACGATTGCGCGCTATACATCCCCCACGCGAGATTTGCACGGCTTTCATTGGCTCGATTAAGTGTGATTAATTCTCTCCGAACGTGCCATTGTTCGAAGTATCGTGGCCAACCCCATTGGTCGACGGAGACTCGGTACGGGTTGCATGGGGGGCTGCTTAGCCATTATAGGGGGAGCGACAGACATGGTGTCCGCATGAACTGGTTTTGTGTGTTTTTCGCTCTGCCCGTTTTATGCTCGTTTCTACGTCCGTTTAAGTCGACGATGATTTGTGCCCTGCCCTTTTTTATGCTCTCTCTCTCGCTCTCTCTCTCACTCTCTCCCTCCGGACAGAGGATACTGCTTAGCAATGCTTCTGCACGCGATACTATATCGACGTTGAATGATAGATTGCTGAATGATATTTAAAGCAGTCACGAACGAATTGAAAGGATAGTTTCTATTCGCACTGGGGTTATACGTAGGTATGTATAATTTTATGATCCTATGCTGCGTTTCAATACATACAGTGAACCAGAGCTGGAGAAAATAGTATTTTAAATAGTAAATAATAAATAATCCTATTTATTTGAAGGTATGTGTACAATTTTGAAAATCAAATATTTTATTTGATTCAGTAATTATTTTCATTCGAAAATAAAGTCGACAACTAATCTAAAATCGTTGTCGGTCAAAATTTTAGATTCGTTGTCAGTCAAAATCGTTTTCGGTTAAAGTAGTCGTCGGTCAAATCTGGTGTCGGTGAAAACCATGCCGGGGAAAGTTGTGTCGGTGATTTCCATGGGACCCGTTGGACATACATATAAATTTATAGCAATTTCCTTGCAATTTATTATTAGATGTTAACGAATTACATATACATATATGTATAAATATGTTATTCCGTATAGTTAAACATAGTCAGATAATGACATTGCTACGCTCTGAATAGCATTTGTTGTAAGTAGAATTAATAGATCTTTCTCACGGACCATAAAATATCATGCAGCGATAAATGCAAACGATAAAACTATACAGCATATGAAGTTTATCAGCCGCAGTTCCTTTCGTGCAATTATTCTGCGGCCTATTATCCATATAATACTTGAGAGAGCGGAGTTACGGAAATTTCCTGAAAAGGACGTTCTTACTGAATCGTGCAAAACCTTCATAAACACCGGAGATTTACGCTATATTTTAACAACCTCGCCTAACCGTTTATGCGAATCGAATGTCTTTAAAAAAGTCATCAAGTTAAAATTGAAAATAGGCTCTTTCGCATTGCTTTTTGCCTTTTAGTTATTATAATTATTTGATTGTTGCATATGAAACGTCCGATTTTAGAATGCGACGCTTAGAACCCCTGGCAAAAGGTTTCCGATCGAAGACATCGATACGGATTTTACAGAAAATGTTTTATCATTCGTAAATATCCTAGAAGAAATCGAATGAAGGTGTGCAGAAAGACTTCGATGTTTAAAATGTTTTTTTATTAATGAAATTTTCATAGTAACAAATATTGACAATATTCGCGAGAATCGGAAATTTAATGTTCAGTAGTGTGCGTCAATCCATCCTTCTTATCAATCATTTAAAAGTTTACAGTTTGTTGAAATCATTATTTTACGAAAGGAAGTAAAAGTATTGTTAAGTTTTTGTACCGTTGTGTTCAGTATAGAATTTCACACTCCAGAGAATAATAGTCAGTTAGAGAAACAGTACGAAGTAGAGAAACATTTCTGTGAGTATGCAGGGAAAGCAGAATTCTGTTACATTTTCACAGACGATTTGTATGACGGGAAGGATGTAATAACCGTTACAAGTGTTGTTTCGACAAAATATGTGACGCGCCAATCTATTCTCTAATTAAAAGCCCTGTGCTGATTGCAATGCAGCTAATTAACACTGAATTCGTTGTGAATGTATAAAGTAACATACATGTATTAATTACATTCAAACACAATTTAATTACACGTAATTTGAGATCATTTTAATGATTGTAATTCTTCCTTGTGTGACGTACAACGATGTTTTTATTTCTCCTAAAATTACTACGTATTAATTAGACTCGTGAATAAACTTGTTCGATTTTAGAAAATCTTCAATGCAAATAATACAGTGTATTACTAATTTTTACATTTTTTCTTTTCAATATATCAATTCAGATTATAAAATTAGGTTCATGTTTATTTTGAACATATTTGATATCAGTGCTATATAAACATTCTAGTTTACATCTACGAAGAATGTTTAACTGCAGTGGCACTCAAGTTTGGATAAAAATATATTTTCGTTTTCATAATATCGGTGCAGTGCCCGAAATTTCTATAAAACTCTACTTATGGATTAATTAATCCAATGATTCGCATTATTACAAAATCATGCACTATTTATAATAGTATTGGTTTTTTCATTGAATCTTTGCAAAATTGAAAAATGCAACTACGCAGGATTATGTGATAATACCTATCGATTGTACGAGTATTATATTATTATATTTTTTTTCTTTTTCTTTTTGTGCATGTTCCTTGTTTCTTATTAGACGAGTAGTCGTGTATCTTTCTCTTTTTTTTGTAAACACATACGTAAAAGAGTAATGTAATGTAATGTTTCATATGAAACTAATATGTTTCAAACGAATCATATGTAGCACAGTAGTGAGAAATAGTATTTGCCCATTTCTGGTTAGTTTGAAATGCTAGAAATACATCATAATACAATCACAATGATACTGATACCGAAGCTAGTAAGATACTAAACACTTCTACAAGTTAACGTAAACATGAATGACCCTCGTCGGTTTTACTAAATACGAAACGATTATCGCGTATACATATTACCAGTTTCCTTTAATGGAATGTAACAGTAGAATAAGTGGAATGGATGTTTCGTGGAATAACGGAGTAAGTCCAAGAGATTGGACTGATGTCATTAATCAAGATATTGTTACAATCACTTTATATAGTGACCTTGAGAAAATTTTGTTTTGTGATTGTTCTTTCGTCTGGCCTTTTACTTCCATCATAAAGCAATGAACGAGATATTTAAGATGGTCAAGTCAGGTGAAGTATGTATCTTGTATTATACGTTGATGTTCGACAACGTTTCACTTTAGAAGCTGTTATTTTAGGATGCATTTGTAGCGTAAATGCGATTCGAATACCGAGCGTAAGGAAAGGTGAGAGATCTATACCCAAGTGGATTGACTATTAAAACAAACTTGTGTCTGTTGACAATGCTTCTGACACAGAGTAAACATTCTAAGATGCATAACAAAAATAACATAAATAAATAAACTTTCTATTACCCACATACAAATATACATTGATGCTATATTCCGAATACTTTTTTCCTCTGACTTTTTTCTTATCATAAAAAAATAATTTGATTACTTTAACTCTTTGCACTCCGAATTGTTTTTCAATGTCGTTGATAACGATCCTCTACTATTTTAACTATTCCATTTTAAATTTACTTCAAAGGACAGTTCCTTGACACTTCCTTATTTCGAACAATTTTGTTTACTAATTATATTAAATATAGCTTTGTAAGTATGTTACAGTTCATATTTGTGGAACGTATATTTGTTTGGAACTAAAAAAATTTTTCGATTATGAGGCATAAGTTGCATTATTTGGCAGCATAATTTGCATTATTATAAATTACGCCTCGTAAATTAAAACATAGGACTTTTGAGGAAGATAGCGTCCAGATCGATCTTTTATCTAGCGTTCTTGATAACTGAAAAGCCCCATTTTTGTATTTTCGAAAAATGAGAACGCGAATACCGCATCCTTGCAATCCTGGAAACGAGTCTACCGTCTTAAGTGAGAAAGTAACTAAACTTCAGAACAAACGCTCGTTCGGGTACATAGAAAATGGTAACTCGACCACCCCTACGCTTTGGCGGCGAGGGTGCGACCTAAGTCTGGGAGGTCGTCACACCTATCAGCTTTGTCGTTGCCGGTACATCTGTTCTGGTTACCTTTTGAGCGTGTTGAAAACTCACGACAGGGAAATGACGGTATTCTCAAGGAAATGGTGGGAATTTCCAAAATCTTTGCAAAGAAACGACTAGACAGCGGATCTTCGTGCAAAATAAAAATGTTCTGGCTAAATTGCAGCAAACTGAAACGAAATAGTCATTTTTAATACAATTCTGCTGATAAAAACATTCTAACTCGAAGTTCAAAATAGGAATCCAGGTACCCCAAGTATGAAAAGCATGTTTTTACATTTCGAAGTCGAATTATTTTTATCGATGAATGTCGAACTGTAAATAAGTGAATCGATTGGAAATAAGTTAAATAACAAGGTTCTGACAGGGCTTCAAGACAATTCATCAGGGTCGTAAAAATATTCTAACTCGAAGTCCAAAATGGGTACCAAATGGGTTTTATATGAACAGAAGGGTTAAAACTTAAAACTGTTTAAATGTCTGTACTTGAAATTCTGTAATAATCACACTTATGTAGTTCGGCTAGAAACTACAGAGAGAGAGAGAGAAACGCACATACAGAGAGACACGAGCACACACACACAGCTGACTGTGTAGAATTATAAAATCAAAGCAAAGATCCCCAGAGTTTACTACCTTCAGACCTCACATATCGTTTCCATCGTGATTCGCCATTGAATGATCCCCGCCCCATACTCCAACTCCTTTGGGTGTGGCATGGAATTGCGCTGCCGGCTGCCTCTTTGTATTCTTCCGTTCTCGCCCCTATTGGCAATCTTGCAGGAAGCTCAATCGACCAATCTGTTGCTCCAAAATGCTTCTACCTTGTTGAAATACGATACATTCAGGGCGGGGAAAGTCATCGACGCTCTGAGAGTCCCAACTCAAATACGGTATGGATAATTAAAATTCACAAAACTTTATAATCATTCCCCATTCGACTTATATTATATGTATATTCCAACTATCAACATTTTTACGCGTACCAGTCAATTTAGCTAATCATTAGACTGTTGATTTTTATGTAAAACTAGCTGACCCGGCAGACGTTGTCCTGTCCAAATTTCTATAACGTCGACAATGTACATTCTTATTGAAATATTGATTAAAATCTGCGGCGTTCGTTTTTTTGTTGTAGTTGTAAGCTGTTGTTCGTGTTGCGCCACCTGGTATATTGTTAACATTATTTACAAGCGTGTTAGATAGACATAGCCACACTAAATCGCGCTTTCAATGGCATTATCGAAAAGACGTAACGAGCGGATCTATACACATTAGACAACACCGGGATTCGCTACGCGATTACGACAGTCGACTGTATGATCTACATGCTATGTCTAATAATGATCTACATCTACATGCTATGTACTCAGCGAAGTAGTAGATAGAAGTGCTTTATTCTTTAGCCTTCCGGCCATAAAAAAAGAACTCGTTTTACAATTCAGTCTTAAATCTCTCATCCTTCCATATCTCTCCGAATCCATTCATACATTCACCTTCTTTCTATTCAGTTCTTCCTTTTTTCCTCTAACTTCCTCAACCAATCTATTGCTTCGTTTGAACCCCTCTCGCTCACTATTTCCTCTATGTACGGACCTCTTTCAATTTCCCTACATTCCCTTACCATATGTTCCAGATTTCCAAAGCTATCCCCGCAGAATTCATATTTCCTATTTTCCTCATTTTCCCAATACCTGTTCCATCTTTCTAATGTCCCCCTGTGCTAATAGTCGTTGACTCCCATCCTTCCCTTCTTTACTCAGGTATATTGGCAGCTCTGCAGTTCTTAGGTATTTCTATATTTGACTAAACTTCACAGCGAAGTATTAAATGTAAACACGAGCAAATTTAATGTGAAATATAACTCAGTTTGTTCCATAAGTAAATAAGTGTCTTGTTTCAATACATAACAAAGCGGTTCGTTGCTAACGACAAAACGAACGTCGAAAACGAAACGAAGGTCAAACAGTTTCAAGTCCGTCGCCGGAATGAGACATTTAAAATAAAGATCATTCGTTATCATTTATTTACCGTTTTAATCCCGGCCATCTCTTACATATTGAAATATGATTGAAAAAGCACTGTAGTTTTTCCCGAATTCTCCATTTTTCCGGTCAACTTTACCAATTTTTCTTTCCCTAAGACCTTATTCGGACTATTATGAACATTTAAAAATAGCCAAATCAATCCTGCTGTTCTCAAGTGATGTGCTTACCAATGAACATTTGATTTTTATTTATATAGATAAATAATTCTCTGTATTCTGTAAGAGATGGCCGGTATTAAAACCATGAATGCATTCGGCCTAATTACAATTCTTGGTAAACTGCATTAATTTTTTCATTTTCGAGGTTGAAGAACATTTAGGAAGCAATACAAATTTGTTAGAAATCGATATGAGAAAGTTGATTTTTTAGCTAAATGACACCAACTTTTTGGATCTAGACCACTGTGCGCCGGTGTCCTCTAAGTTTCTCTTATAATAATAGGACGCGTCTAAACTTCTGATACGCACTGTATTCTCACCTTGTCCCGAAATTATCGATTCGGAAGTGAATGGAGGTAATAATTGCAAAAGCACAGAAATATTGAAAAGATTCTCAGTGCACACGTCGTTTTCATATGGAAGTAAAAATTGTTTACTTTCTAATTGCCGATCATTGTTGTAAGACAGCTTTGTGTCAGAGAACCAGAGGGAGGGAAGCACGGCCACCTACTTCATCGGCACAATGGGCCACAAATGCGTGGCGACAGCAGCAACAGATATACGGCAAGCTGATTGCTCGTTGTCGCGGAACGTCCGATTGTCGGCTCTCCTTTTAGAGAAGCTTCTCTCGATGTCAAAAGCCAATGTCTCTGCCACGGAGTTGATCAGAGAGCACGCTCGGGCGACTGTGTCCGATGCAACAGCCGAATCAAGAGCAAAACGTGTTAACGTAATTTAGCGTCTCAAACACTTGTACATACTTACCCCGAACGAAAACTGAAGCGAACCGTTTCGCGAATCTTAATGCTGTTCAAAATACATTTATTCCTACGTACACATACGGTCAGAGACTAAACGAAACGGACACATATGTGGAACAAGTATCAATCAAGTTTTACCGAATAATCATCACTGTTAGTAAATGATATTTAATCATGGAAATGAACTATAATAAACTAACTGACCTGACAGACGTTGTCCTGTCTATTTTCAATAGAAAAAAACACTTCCATTTATTCCCGATTTTTCCATTTTTCCGGGCAGCTTTTCCAATTTTTCTTTCCCTAAAAACCTTATTCGGATTATTACCAACATTTTTTTAACCCTTATCCGTCCCTCATTTTAAGAACTGAATCTCTACCTCGGTGTCAAATTGACACAGTGACACAAAATAAAAAAATTCGTTGTCTTTGTAGTCAAATTGATGAGTTTACATTTATATCTTAGGTTCTTCGGTTATAATTATTATTAATGATGATCATTAAAAAAATAAAAGTCGCACCAAGTTTCGGGAAAATTTACATAGAAATTATTAATGTACTTATAATGTACCTTTATTAATGTACTTAGCACCTTTATTTTTCATTATTTTTTAATGAGATTTCTATGGCCATATTTGTGGCATTTTTCTAATAAAAATCATAACAAATATGATACAATTCCGATGATATTTACTTGTGAAATAGACAATATTATTTGTATATGGATAAAATACTGTAGTAGAACCACAGGATCTAAGAAACGGCACGGACCCAAAGGTGTTTCTTACATCGAGGCTTCACTGTAATATTTAGACTGCGGATCTTTATGCAATTATGGCTTTTGAATATTTTCAAAAAATGCTAGAATATAAAATACGACAGAATTTAATACGATTTTAATTTATTTTATGTCAAAAAAGGCTACTACCACGGAAAATAAGATTCTATTTGATTCGAGTTTCTTAAAATTTGTATGAAAAAATTGCGAACCGCGTAAACATCCGCGGTCTAGTATAAGTAATACGTTTAAGATGATTTTGGGTAAGTAACATGTAACTCGGTAATCTTTCAAATGTTTCTTTATTCCATAAGAACGAATGACACATGAGAATTATAAGTAATAAATTACAACAATATTATGTGCATAATACGAAATTATTTTTGTACAAAAGGGTTTTAATTAACTGGCTAGGTTAATTATTCAATTGATAACGTTATAACGACGATCGTTCTTACTATTAATCATTTTTGTTCGATATAGCGCGGTTCAGGATACAATCTCGATATCGATTCTTCCCTCTCTAGAGAAACATCTACATAATACAAATCTAATTAAGTAGATAAAGGCAACTGTAAGGCGTTATGTATACATACGTTGTATTAGATGATTGCATAAGTTCGTGTCCGATTTGAAAATAAAATTCGATGGTTAAAATTTAACGAATACTTCGCTGCATAGTGTATCATATCTGATACAGTTAATAAATCTGGTATACAATAGTTAACTAAGAATGTGTTTCCCTTAAATTAAACACAAAAACTGACCTTCTTTCAATTTTTTCATCCTAATTAAAAAAACTATGCAGTGAAGGGTTAAATCTGACTTGAATTTGTATTAATCATAAAAGGAAATATTAATCGAACACTCATTGTGTGCGTAAACTATTTACAGTCTCAATTCGGATGCGCTCACGGTGCACAGTGGGCGAATTCAGACGAAGTCGGCGACAAAATCCAAGAACTTTCGATAGAAATGAGATAGAGCGATGAAATTTTTTAACAATTAAAGCTAAAACTTTGTAGAACATGGGAAAAATAGAGAGATTATGGTACGAACGTTTTTTAACGTTAAAAAAATAAAAATGTAAATTTTTAACAATAGTTGACTTTTTTCAAAATGCGGAGGTCGTAGACAAATTTCGAGATCAGATTTGAAATCAGCGCGAAAAAATCTACGGGAAATGACGTATGTACAGGAAAAACTTCGATTTTCTTGAAGTTGTGCAAGTTTAACGAATTTTATCAAGGTTAAAAAAACGTTCGTACCATAATCTCCTTATTTTTCCCATATTCTACAAAATTTAAGCTTCAATTTAAATAAAAATTCATCGCTCTATCTCATTTCTATCGAAAGTTCTTTGATTTTGTCGCCGATTTCGTTCGAATTGTCCACTGTGCGGCGCATCAATTTCAGTAGGTACGTTTATTACGTCATCAAAACGTATAGAAGACACTTGATTGATTGAATGTGCTCCTTAGGGGACAGTATCGAATAACTGTACCCGTCGAATTTCATAGAAATTCAATGATAGATAAATCATTTTAGTATCCATTATATCCGATCTGGGTCTGCGCACATAAATGTTTATCCATTCTATAAATCCACGTAGAGAAAGCTGTAATAAACGCGTTATACCGCTCTTCTACGGATAGTAATCGTGATACTAATTCAGAATACATGTACAGTATTTTATTCATGAATGTCCCAAAAGTCCTATCAAAAAATAATGAAAAATAAAGAAGTTGGAAATTTTGATTGGCTATGTTTACATTTCTCGGCGACAGGTGCTTTTCAAACTCGGCTGTCCTTCTCTACGTTCGGCAAAAGTCAAAGAATACTGTCCCTGGCGCATAAATGTTCCTCGTTAGACCCGTGCTGGGGACTTATATGGATAAAATACTGTATGTAGTAATATGCGTGTACATTAAACCTGCATCCGTTCCTCACTTCGCGAACTGAATCTGTGTCAAATTGACACACTGACACAAAATATAAAAATTTCAATGTCTTTTTAGTCAAATTGATGAGTTAACATTTAGATTATGAAAGCCACTAAGATTCGGACAATTCAAAAATAACAGAACAGTATAACTTATTTTGGGAAAACTGCGTCAAATTGACACGAGTGACGGATGAAGGTTAAGAAGATACGTTGAAGATCTCTGCCATGTTTGCAGCCATACGGAATTAATTAATCTAATCAGTCTACTTCGGGCTCGCGTAAAATCATTTCATTCT
This sequence comes from Lasioglossum zephyrum, assembly GCA_028455615.1. NCBI lineage: Eukaryota > Metazoa > Arthropoda > Insecta > Hymenoptera > Halictidae > Lasioglossum > Lasioglossum zephyrum. The sequence goes on along the minus strand of CM052326.1, from coordinate 21,334,628 downwards.
CTCGTATTGCACTTTTAATTTTCGCTCGGAAGAAAAGTGCACGTACACAAACATTAAACTATACATTTAAAAAGTACAAGCGTGCATGGTAAAAACATACATGAAGCAAAAAGTTGCATTCTCGCAACGTTACAGTTTATTCTCTAAAATAAAAACAATTTCAATTCATATACAATTTTATATTGGTTTTAATTTATAATTGTTAGACGCTGGATCTTTATGCATTTATGGTGTACGAAAATTTCTTCAGAAAAACATTAAGAATACGAAATTCGATAGAATATCGTTCGATTTTTATTAATTTTGCATCTACAGAGGCCAGTGACAATAAGATTCTATTCTTCCCGGAAAGATTTCCCTACAAAAATTTCAATTTGCATAAACATCCGCAGTCTGTTCGATTATTAAATAAATTACGTGTTTCGCGACGAGGCGATTTTTACATTGAATTCTGTACATTGTACATTACAGAACAAATAACTCTGGAGAGTGCAACTGTCTCCAACGATGCTCGAGTTTGTTCGTGCGGTTTAATAAACGTGTACGCCATCGTCGATAACAATGTTACTAACAAAAATTTCGTTTTACAAGATTCGGGTGTATATGTATATGTATAAAGCCTCTAAGTTATATGTTTGTATGTATAGTAATCTAAGGCACGCGATTGTAGAGATAGAGGCACTGGCAGTAATTGTATAATTACACATTAAATATGTTTAACTTATTAAAACTTAACTCCGTCGCTTTATATTCAGCGAATTCATTATGTACACACCAGCTTCTGGCGCTTTGTCGTTTTCTTTGAACAAGGCAATGTGTTCGAACACATTTCGCGTATTCTACCTGGGTGGGTAGATAGGTATTATATGTACACTTTAGACCTGTATGAAACCTAGAACTATAAAATAATAATAGAATAAAATAATTTGTATTCTCTGTACAAATATTTGCAAATCGATCGATTCAAACTGGTTGTTTAAAACTTAAAGCAGAATACCTAATCTCATATCACTACTCTCTGTGGAATTGCATCCACTAAATAGATTAATGTAAACATTATTAACTTTTATATATACATAGTGCACAGAGTAATATAATGTACAGTCAGTCCCGTAAGTATTCGTACACCCTAATAACCCTTTGCACTCGGAGCTATTTTAACTCGACGATTAAACATTTCTTCGTTCCTTCCATCTTCATGATTTTCTTCCTTTCATGTACATGAAATTTATACAATAAATTTACTAATGTAAACCATATTGTGAATAATGGCACAACAATTTTTAGTGGCGCCTCAGAATCGCCACTCGACTTTTAAGGGTGAAAACAGAATAATTTTTTTACAAATGTGCCAAACAACCTTCTGTCTTTGCGAGCAATTAGAAGAATTGATTTGTTGAATGATGGGTAACAATGATTTCGAAAAAATAACAATTAGTAGGAATTACCTGAGAACATTAAAAAGGCACTTTCCAAAGTTTTCTATTTGATGAGAAGTAACTTTCCTTATAGTCATCTTCATGCATAATATTTAAAAATTTTATTTCGGGCTCCAATAAAAATGTTTTGGAAAGTGTCTCTTTCATTCTCTCATGTAATTGACAAATGCAATTTTTTCAAATCTTTTATGTACGCCATCTGGCAAACTAGTTCTTTAAATTGCTCGAAAGAAATGAGAAGTTTTGGTCCGATTTATAAAAAGTTATACGGATTTAAATGGCGTACGAATCCTCATGGGACTGAGTATGTACAAATGGTCTTCGGTATACTATTCGTTATTGTATATATGTAGAAATACATAATACATTTGGGTAGATCAATAAATTTATTTTGCATAAGTATATTTTTGTGTAGAGTGCGGATCTTCATGCAATTATGACTTTTGAAAATTTTCAAAAAATGCTACGATGGGAAATACGACAGAATTTAGTACGATTTTCATCTATTTCAGACCCATAAAGTCTACTACCACGGAGAATAAGATTTTATTTGATTCGAGTTTCTTAAAATTCGTCTAGAAAAATTATAAATTGCATAAACATCCGCAGGCTATTTATGTGAATCCGTAAAGCGTATCCTTTAAAATTTGATTTGGACGATGTAAGACGATGTAAGTGAAGAAATCTTATTATACAAGATAGTTCGTGATACGTAGGATCGTCTTTGAAGGAGTGAATAAGAAACACAAAAGAATGAAAAAAGTTCATACCAAGATATGTGTCCATATGTGACAATAGCCCCAGCATAGACTAGAATAAATGAGATAGGTTAATGTTTTTTTTTAACGTCGCTTTTTGAATTCTTATGTGAGAATTATTTGGGCACCACAATTTGGGCACCTTGGGCACCACAGTATTTAGATCGCACATGAAATATATTTCCAGAGGTGTCGGCGGTGGGATCGAACCCGCGACCATGCATCCGCAGTCGCGTGCTCTATCCACTGAGCCACTGCGCGCCCTGATTGATTAATGTTTTCCTCAATTTTTAACGTTTTCTTACGAAGAAAATGCCATTTTTGGGACCACCAACTTTGGAGGTCCACTATTTTGTGAATTTTTACTCGAACAAAATAATTGTACAAAACAGTCTATATGTACTGGGGCCATATTCATACTGTTTCCAAGGATAATTCTTTCTTTTTGCAGACGTTCCATAGTGAGCCGCAATCATGCACGCCAGCAGATCAAAATTTTTAAAATAACTTCCACGAGATTACAATATTAATCCCCTATAAAAAATCATTACCAAAATTATATAAAATTCTTTTCTTGTATTGGAAGGCTCAAGATATATGTCGACAAAATTACAGACTGAAAAAATGTTCTTTCATTACTTTATCAGTACCACAAAAAATACTCAAATTTTCGACCGAGAAAGTATAATGTCCCCTTAATAATCCGCCACATCTTATCTTCATAGAAGATGCTAGGCCTCACTTGTTAAGAAACATCCAGCACTTAAATGTCAACCGAATTCATCGTTTATAAATTAACAAAAAATTGTGTTCAGAAATTGTATCGCCCCGAAGATCCGAGATTAACCAATTAACATGGCCGACGCAGTTATTTTCAATAAATTATTTCGTATATACCAAAATTTTTTACAAATGGGAAAACGCTTGACAGAAATATTTATCTTTGTCGGAAGTTAATGCAGATATTTCCTCTGTACCGGTGACGTAATCACTAGACTCCGGATTTTATGCATTCGTAACAAAAATGAGCAAGTGTCATTTAAAACAATGAAAATATTAAAAGACTGAGACTATTCGTATATTATTTTCATCGCATTAAAATGATTAATGAAGAATATAAATTTATATTTAGCTCCTGCATCTTGCCATTGATGCACAAACTTTTTATTTTGCAAAAAGATCCGCAGTCTGATAATTACTTTTCAACCGTCGCTGTTAATTATTACTCGATAAAATGTCATTTTCCACATGTAAAAAGTTCTCAAATATAATTCCATTTCACGTAATCGCTCAAGACTATTAATACATGAAAGTATAATCCAAAGATATTATATTTTCAACTTTTCATGTAGGTACTTCCGTCACGTCGTCGAACAATCAACAAGGCACTTTAACGTGAAGGCACTCGATACGTGTCTATAATTTTCTCGTAACATTTCAATTACTTCTAAGGGTACATGTCAATCTGAGAGTTTCTATAGTTTCTCTCGAGAGTAACCATGTTAATTTTCCGTGGAGCTCTCCGATAGTCCTCTCAATACCGTGTACAGGGTGTCACGAAATTATATGTCACGGCCATCATAGCGTGATTCTACTCCTACGATTTAGTGGAAATTGACATTAAAAAAATCCCCGCAAAATTGACCTTAACTTAGGAAATCAAAGTAAAAAAAACAACATTTCTTTTGTTTAATCGTGTTCTACTGGTCACAAGAACCAACTTTGTGAAAGACACCATGGATCGTGTCTCGACCATTCTCTTAAACAATGATGTTGCACTTCTTATAATTTTTGCAGCTTCTTTATTTGCAAAATTATTACATTCACCAACTATATTCAGGGTGTCTCAAAATTCATTCGCATTCCGGAAATTGGAGGTTCTTGAGTACATTTGTCAAGGTGAATTGTGCGAGGAGCTTTTTATGTCGATTTCCACTAAATCGTAGGCGAAGAATCACGCTATGGTGACCATGACATATAATTTCGTGACACCCTGTGCACTGTCAAATTTTAGTCTCGAGAATAACTCGCGATAGTTTTAATCTCAAAGATGGACACGTACGTTAAGGTTACTTTCTGCCCCGTTTAGTAGTAACGATGGATAAGATGTTCCGAGTAGAGCAGTTCTCTCAATTTAACTACTACGCAAACCTTAGTATTCAGTGGACTCGACCGCACACCTGTGATTCAATTCCGCCTAAATAAGGATAGCCACTTTTGGCCTCGCTGGGACTGTGAGGCGTTACGTGGTGGCTGATCGCAGCTGGAGTTGGTACTCCTGAGGTTGCACTCTGAGCCATGCATGCACTCATGTTCGACGCGGTGGAACTGACACTGCCGCCTAGACTACTCAGGTTCAGGTTGTTGGACGCTAGATTCGAAGCGAGGTTGCTGCTGCTGTAGTGGGAAGCGTTGAACAACCTGAAACAGAAAAACGAAACGCATATGAATACGCTGGCACACAACTGATTCCTGCAATGTCATGTGCACTTCAGAACGGAATCACAGTGAATGCACAGTGAACCTCGAAAGTATTTGAACGAGTTGGAATTTATCACAGCTGGGGAAAATAGTATTTTAAATAGCAAATAATAAATAATTCTATTTATTTGAAAGTACGTGTACAATTTTGGAAATAAAATCATTTATTTGAGGCAGTAATTTTTGAAAACAGTATTTTATTTTTATCGTTAAAATAGAAATATTTTATTTTGTGGTTCCGATTGTTTAAATAGAAATATTTTATGTTGTGGTTCTCATTGTAGAAATAGAAATATTTTATTTTGTGTGGTTCCGATTGTTTAAATAGAAACATTTTATTTTGTGGTTCGGATTGTTCAAATAGAAATATTTTATTTTGTGATTCCGATTGTTCAAATAGAAACATTTTATTTTGTAGTTCCGATTGTTAAAATAGAAATATTTTATTTTCGAAATTGTATATCTTATTTTTTTTAAAGTATTTTTACTTTTTCTTTTTTTTTCTTTTATTAAGCTGTGAAACCCCACATGGGATCATTAGCAGCATGCACACATATTTCCTTTAAGCAAGATAAAGTCTAAAATATTAAATAGTATTTGAAATATTTGTTTCGCCAAATAATGCCCACCTCTGGAATTTACTACTACCACGGAGAATAAGATTCTATTTTATCATACTTTCTTAAAATTCGTCTACACAAATTGAAAATTGCATAAACATCCGCAGTTTGTTAAGAATAATTTCCCCCAAAATTTTAAGGAATTAGATGAAAATTTCTTCTGTTATAAAATCATTATTTATGACCAAAAAACGAGTAGTTGCAATTTCAAACAGTGGACCAATTAAAAGAATTTAAGAACATCAATGTATTTGTTGAAGCTGAATAACTTAATTGAAGACTGGAAGGAATTATTACTTGGCCCTTGTTTGTTGCAGTTGATGCAAACAATGTTTATTTTGCATAAACTTCGGTAATCTAGTTATTACATTATCGAAAAAAATATTAGACATACGGAGGCATTCTTAATCTGTTTATAATTACACTAACGTGACGTTGGTTTTTCTACCATCGAACGTTTAAGCTACCTAATTGTTCACTAATATGTTCTCGAATAACTTTTCAATAACCACGCAACGAATACGTATAATAAAATCATATTATCGAATTTAGTTCCGGTCGTTACGAACACATATGCTAATAATTAAATGCATATTGCTCGCGATTTCGAATTTCTACGTGGATCACATTGTGTTTACAGAATGTAGCGCTCTAAAAGAACATCGAAAATCCATTGGTAAGCCTGTGTTATTCGAGTCGCGCCGCGTACTAAACCCTCGGCACGCTTTCAATCGAATATTTCCGCTGTTTTAATTGAACTTCTCGAATGTAAATTAACGTTTACCGTCTTCGGATTCGCTAAATTGGTATAAACTTGCTCGGTTTTTATGGGACCGCAAGGAGAATCGCCGATTACACGTGTCTCTCCCCTGCTGTATTGTGATCAAAGCATAACAGAGAATAAGTATTTAACTGAAACATTCGGTAGCCCCTTAGAGATCGCCAACGTTGAAAGTTACAAATTTCTGGCGATCTTGCACCGAATATAAAGCAGATCGGTGATATTATGGTCGCCGAGTGGAGAGCGACAATATTAAAATATTAACGCGGAGCAATTTTGCCTCCATAACCCCGAGATGAAATTCCCTTTTCGTTTGGTGAGTCTCAAAGTAACCGCCGACAACTTCTCTCTCGTTTTGCCGTGCAATCAAAGTTCACTGCTCGTTTGCAAGCCGATACTGTACGCACACGGATAAGGGAGAAACTTTCACGCTTGTACACATACACAGACGAATCGTTTAGGGCGTGTCGGGGCTGCCAACAACCGATTTCAAAACGGAGTAGCGGTCCTTTTGACCGTTTCGGCACAGCAGCCACGGTTAAGAACCCCGAAGCGTACCAATGCTGAAACCATTTAATTCCTCTCTTCTTCTTTTCTTTCTTTCTCCCTCTCTCTACCTTTTTCTTGTCTTTCCTTTCCTCTCGCCGACCTTTCTCGTCGTCTCTTAATTTCTTTTTACGAACGAGTGCAGAACCTCGCGCGGAAGCTTCGCCATCTATAATACCTATACATACCTGTATGTATATGTATTGTATACTGCGTGCCTCGCTGATCGGTCTACAAATCTATTTTCGCCTAGCGGACCCCGGCCACAAATCAAATTCACTTCTATAGAAGTGTTAATGAATTCCGCTGAATTTCAGAATGGAGGAACAATTTATAACGCCGCAGGGCCAGAGGACTCAAGAATTCCTCGGCGAAGGACCGAGAGAGGCGTCGCGCGTCGCGTCCGGATCGAGAAATTCAGTGACATTTCGCCTAAAAGGAACTTTCTCGTATCGATATCTAATCAACGATCATTGCTTCCTAAATATTCATGGACCTCGGAAATGAAAAAAATTACTACAGTTCAATGATTACACTGTCCAACATCAAAAATGTTTCAATGTATGTAACTGTTGGGCGGACTTTCGGGAAAGTCTACAGAATATTCTGCTGCAAAGAACAATTCAATATCTTTTATAATAACCTCACAATATCTGTTTAAAATTGAAAAATACGTTTTTCTTTTTCAAAGTCACGTTTCTCGAAAACTGTGCGCGACGGAGAAAATGGGAAGATTCGGAATCAGCATACAAAATTCTATAAGATCCACCCAACAGTTATGTGGAAACATAAAAAATGTTGAAATTTTGTAGACAGTGTTGTAGTTGTAATAAGCATTGAAAGTTAGATATTTTAAGAAGAGTATTTCTCGCGACAAAAATTTCTTCCCTTCAATAAACTGACGATCCTACTTAATGTCTTCTCTTGCTTTTCATTTTAAATTAAAGAGAAGACTTGTTTGTGTTGTTGATTTTGGCCTTATTTGCGACGCGTTCAATTTATTTTTGAGAGCATCGTGAAGAATCATTCGATTCGTCCCTCTCACTTAACCCCTTTATATGGCATACAGATTTTTTGGAGCCACATTTACCGCCCAATTTGCAAACAATGCTTTACAATGTTTAAAGATCTGAAATTTTTTCGTTTTAGAGGTTGACATCCTTGAAAGCAGTAATTAAGCCCTTGCCATGATTATTCGAAGGCTTTCCATGGCCAATTATGCTCTGAAAGCATTAAATGATTATATAATTTATAATAAAATATACAAACACACATTGAAGAGTTTTGTTCTTATTTCATAAAAATTTTTCAAATCATGAATTATCGAAAGTATTTTTAAAACAAATCACTGTGCTGATCATGTCGATCTATTAACAGGATAACTTAATGAATCACAGTAACATCTACATTACCGAAATTTAAGCATGACTGACGCTACAGTGAGTAGGCTACGCCTATTACATCAATAAAAGCAAAAACACCGCAATACAGATAGATCCTATCATTATCTCGACCACCGTATATTTAGTGTATGTTGAACTTCATGTTAAAATTCCTAAATAAGTGGTAACATTAAAAAGACGATAGTAGAGCCCCGGTTTCTGAAACGTAGGAAGAAACTGGATAAAATATTGTCATTTATAACAACAATGAGTAGGTATAAAGTGTAAAACAGTAAAAATATCGAAAGATTAAAAGATTATATTATTTTGAACCTATTAAAATGATTAACCCCTTGTCTCAGAGATGCCATTTTTTAAATTCTTCTAATGTTTTTACTGTTTTAAAATACACCTGCCCATTTTTGTCATAAATGCATAATCCACTGTCCACTTATTATCGAATATTAACCAACGCAAAGTAAGGACTAATAACATATAAATAGCAAGGTGGGAGGTCCCTTAGACCCTGACAAATGAATTTCATAAATAGCCTCGTTTTCCATAAATTTGGGATAAAGAATAACACAGGTTAAAAAATAAACAAACAGATGTAACATTAATCATAGAAAAATTCTCTTGAAAAATCTGAAGCTGGGGTCTCTGAGACCCCACATTACCTTGCGTAGGTTTAAAAAATTGATTCCCGTGGTAATGCTCAAATGTTTCGAGATCGCTAGTTTTCCGTAGTTTAGATGGATAGAAAGAACCAACTGAACTGAAGTATAAATTCGTAAGAATTCGTAGGGCTACCGAGCGTCGAGGTCGAATCGCTTCCGGGGTGAAAGAAAGGCCACGCCGTTGCAGGTTAAAGCTGGATCATCGCCATCGGCGAAGATTAGCCGGTAGCGTTTCATTACGGGGGCCGAAGAAGCAACATAATTGAGGACCACACAGAAAACGTGTCGGTGGGGCCCCGCTTGCTTCACCGCGCCGCACCACACCGCTTCGAACCGATAGCTCTCTTTCTCTCCTCCGCAAACCTTCCTCTCTCTCTCACTCTCTCTAATAGTCCTCCAATCTCACCTGTTCTCCCTTCTGTCTCGCTTCCCTTTTTTACTCTCACCTTTCTGCACTCTCTCACGATGTGTCTCATTCAGAGGTGGGCATTATTTGGCGAAATAATTATTTCAAATACTATTTAATATTTTAGATTTTATTTTGCTTAAAGAAAATAGTATTTTAAATAAGATATATACACCAAAACATACACCAGCCAAGGCCACCAAAATATCTCCTTCATTTTTAATGACACGAAAAATATTTATGGCATAATTTAAATTGTATCGAAGGAGGAATATCATAGAAGAACAAGTTTTGTCAGCGTTATTTTTTTTATCGGGAAAATTTTTTTGTTATTTCATCTTGAAGCGGCTGAAAAAAATACATTTCAAAGGTGGGACAAACCGATGAATTCTGTATCAAAATCAAAGAACTCTCCATAGAAATTAGTTAGAGCGATGAAATTTTTTTTAAATTAAAGCTGAAACTTTGCAGTATATGAAATAATTATGAAGATTTTTTAACCTTGAGAAAATTCGTTAAACTTGCACGATTTCAATAAAATCGTGGTTTTTTACATGCTACACGTCAGTTCCCCTAGATTTTTTTCAAACTGATTTCAAATCTGGTCGCAAAATTTGTTTACGACCTCCGAATTTTGCAAAAATTCGAATTATTGTTAAATATTTACATTTTTCCTTTTCCAAGGTTCGTACCATAATTTCCATGATTATTCCATATTCTGCAAAATTGCACTCCGAATTATTTTCTAATTTCATTGTCAACAACTCCCTACTATTTTAATGATTTCATACTTCAAAGGACAGGTCCTTAACTACTACTTATTTTCAATAATTTTATTTACTAATTATATTAAATACTACTCAACCTTTGTTGTGATGTATAATTGTGGAACTTATATTTCTTTTTAACAAAAAAATATGTGGATTGAATAAATAAAGGAAGAATCAAATATTCGACAAGGGAGTGCAAAGGGTTAATTTTAAAAAAAACTTCATCGCTCTAATTCATAATTTCTATGGAAAGTTCTTTGATTTTGACACGGAATTCATCGATTTGTCCCAGTGTGCGTCGTCGCCTCGGTTACACTAGCAATCCGCTGTTCATCTTTCTCCGTAGACTTTCTTCGTTTGCAGTCTCTGTGGCCCTCGAACGAATTGGCCTCTACACTTCACGTGTAACAACAGCACCGTACAGCAGGCCAAGCATTTCGCCAACCTGTTATTACGCCACAATGGCAGAATTAATTGTTCGAAAGATTCTGCGAGCAAAAGCTTCGTAGATACCGACTCTTTCTTTCCGCCGCATACCTCCTGCCGTTCTCTCCCTTTTCTTTCCGTGGCTACCCCTCTGGTGAGCGATTCGACTGGTTTAAACGTCCCGAGTAATGCATCTCTGCCTCGACAACGTGCACTTTTCTTCCACGCCAAACCCGCCTCGTGGAGGGTCTAGCATTTATTTTACCATGTTTTTTAAGTTTAACCAAATCTACGTTGTTGCGATGATGCTGACGTATCGCTCTTAGCGAATTACTCTAAGCAAACACTCGATCAAACAGGTTCGCCGTTTGATGAAACAATTATCAGTCCCGGATTAAGCCAGCGCGAAGACCGTAGCAAATGTTACCAGGGGGCCCTAGGTTTTAATTATTTATTATTGTTTTAAACCAAGTGGTTTATATAGCAAGTACAGTAATATCACATTGGCTTACATTAAGTCAGTGTTACATTGTTTTTCTTTTCTCTTTTCAAATTTTTACAGAACATTGTTTGAGAAAATTATAAACTAATTAACTAATGCTCTAGGTTTTGCTCGATAATATAATAAAACACGATACTATGTATGTACCAATTTTGAGCGCTGTCATGCAAGTTAAATCATTCCTTCTAAGTTGTTTCAGCTCCATTGCAAAAATACATTTTGTGAAATATTATTATAACCTATCACGGGTTAACAGTAATATTTAGTTTAAGCGTCACAACAATATACTCATACCCAAGTAGCACCGTTCATCCGTCGGATGTCCGTTTTGTGCCCAGTTTATGTCCATACGTCCGACGTCCGTTGCTTACGTCCCCAGGATGTCCGATGGATTTAAATTTTGGACATTTTTTTTTCTGGGACAAAACTCGGACATACGGACATGATTCGGACATCCCTGGGACATAAGAAGTCCGATAGGGACGTGCTTTGGACATCTATCGGACACCCTAGTGCTACCTAGGTATGATAATATGTAATACTGTGACTTCCACATACATTAGTGGAAATATAATAGTAGTTATAAGGATTATCTTGCTAATCCTTCGAATGAGATATCAGAGTTCCATTTGAATGTTATATTTCTATATCCACTTTCAAAGCTCGTGACAAACAGTAAGTACGTAACGTTCATTAGGTAAATATGCTTCATTCTCACAGAGTTTCGAAATGATGAAAACGAAGTAACAACACTTATCATTTCTTCCAAGAGATTATAATTTTAATTATGAAATAATTCGAAGGTGTAATATATATTCAATTATTTTCCCTTCAATATATATCTACAATAGCAATCTAATCCACAATATTTGACATAATTAAATCATACAATTTTTACTCAATTATAATGGTGCACCGTACAACTCATCGCATTAATTACAACGAATCAAACCGTTGTTGGCGCGAAGAAGAAGAAGCAATAGAAATCTGTGCTGGTAACTTACCCATAGTTCTCTGCGGTTGGTCTTGGCCATTGTTGCTGCCCGTAGTAATTGTCGCCGTAGTTATAATGCTGAGGATAACCAGTCGTGGTTGTTGCGGCTGCAGCTACTGACGTTTGACCATAGCTTTGATAAGTTTCAGCAATGCCGTAGTGCTGAGACTGAAACGACTGTAAATTCATTGTGTTGAAAGCGTTCAGTTGTTGACTATTCAGCTGCTTGCGAAGCCTAGCCCGTCTGTTGCTGAACCATACTTGGACGCGAGCTTCCGTCAAGTTTGTCCTGTAACAATAAGAGAAGTGTAACATTATCTTCAATAGGCGTTCAAAGTAACATTGGTTAACGATTCATTTCAGTCAGAGTTGGGCAAACTCTAGTCACAATTATGATTATTGACTATCAACTTCATAAACTCTACAAAAGTGAGTAATAATTAATGAATAAGTAAATACTTAAGCGTGACTAATAAGTAATGACTAGTAAATAATGTAGTTCATAATAGTCAAAGCTCAATAATAGTCAATGTACTTCATTATTATCCATTATTTTACATGTAACTATTTTCATCTAAATGTACATATGTACGTATATTAATATTAAGTATAATATAAATATATAATATAAATTTTATTGTATACATACAGGGTGTCCCAAAACTCCTGCAAACCCCGTAAATGGGAGGTTCCTGAAGTCATTTGAAGCCACATTTTCCTTTACAAAAATGTCTCCCGCGACTTTGTTTAGGAGTTGTTAACAAAAACACGGACTAATCAGAGCGCACACTCTTGTTCGTTACTAAATTTCGTCAATAAATTCTAAACAAATCCGTGGAAAACACTTTTGCAAAGGAAAATATCGCTTCAAGTGACCTCAGGAAACTCCCATTTCCGGGGTTTGCAGGAAAGAGTATTGTCTACTCTTAGTTTCAATGCGCAGATAAATAAAAAATAGATAAAACTTACTTTTGGGCTAACTCTTCTCTGGTATAAACATCTGGATATTGAGTTCGGTGAAAAGCTGCTTCCAATTGCTCGAGTTGTTCACCAGTGAATGTAGTCCTGCTTCTGCGTTGTTTTCTTTTCAATGCAATTCCTGGCTCGCTTTCTGTTTCTGAATCATCTCCGCTACTGCCGCCTAAAACAAAAACAAAAACATAGTTATGTATGTTACGTAGTAAAATTCAAATAACCGCTTAGCAATTAGTAGCAATAAAAGATATTTTACGAGCTAGTAATACGCATAACATGGCGATTCGTGAAACGCGGTTTTTACATTTGAAAACTGTAAATTGCATATCGATGTTGAAGAATACTTGGAAATAAATACCCACGCGAAGAAAAATATTAAATCAATATGTTATATAGTTATTATGATATTACTAAGATGCTATAAGCGTATTATGGTGTTAATTACTTGACTGCGGATCTTTATGCAAAATAAAAATGTTTTTCATTGGTTATGGGAAGCAGGAGCAACATAAAAATTGATTTCATCCCTTAACGACTTTGTTATATTAAAAGCAATAATGTAACATTCTTGTATTTTCTAAATCTTTTACCGTTTTATATTTCACCCAATCAATTTCTTTATAAGTGCATAATGATCCGCAGTCCAGAGTTGTGCAGAATTACAATTGAATTACTCCAGGAATTACAATTACATCGTAATACAGTCATATTGTAATTTATAATTCAGAACTTCAATTAACACTCAGTGTTGAAACATCTTGTCTGAAAGATTGCTGCATTTTCGAAGGTTGGTCATCGTCGATTAAGAAAACATCCTCATAAACATAAAAATAAAATTGCGTTGTCCGTGAATGCGAAACGGAAGAATCACGGATGAAAATGAAAGGTATTTTTCACATTGAGCGAGTAATTTATATTACATTGTATTTCAATTACATTGTACTTCGACTACACTCATCATTCGCGTAATTAACAATCAAACGAAGTGAAAGGTTGCAATGTAATACAATGCAATATAATTGTATACAATGCAATTCAAATACTATGTTTATATAAAATACTGTATTTCAATTAGCACAATTTTTGCACTCGAGTGGCGCTCTTTGCAACACCACTGATTGCTGTATCAGTAATGTAAAATAATTGTTACATAATTAAATTATGTTGTATCGAACGAACTACAAAAAATTTGATTGTTGCATGTGTAAATTGCACCAGCTGTTTAATTTACACAAAATTAAAAAAATCTTATGAAATGGAAATATTTTACGTCAGAAGAAATGTTTAGGTCTCGAGTTAAAATATAGTTCCGTGTGCGAAGGGTTGAAATTGATTAGGATAATTATTATAGTTTTATTTGATCTCTTTGGGCAGGTAAACGACGGTAAAAATGGTAAATTCTTTAAAACACGCGATCGAGGCGTTTCTTATCGAAGAAAGGAATCGACGATGAAGTCCGAGCGATCCAAGAGATGCTACGGAACGGAGCACGCTTCTTAATAGCGGCAAGAAGGTCTCCCAGACCAGCACGTGCTGCACGTCAGATACCGAAGATAGGAAGCGAGTCGTTCACGCCCACAGTTCACACGCCGGACTCGGCAACCCACCATTAAGACCCTTCTGATTACAGCCGTGCCAGCCGAACCTATACTAAACTAAAACACTGGAGAAATTAGGGTTCGCCGCGAAGAAATTAAGTTCTTTGACATGTCCCGTCCCACACGAGCTAAACGAAAGCCCGTCTATCGTCCATCCACGAGAGATTCGTACTTTCGTTTACCAAACCGCGTACCACGTTCCCCTTCTCTACCACAAATCTCCAGTTGCACGGTGGCCCACTTCTACGCAAGATGAAATTAATTAAAAAATCTTCATGTCGCGAAACAAGTTCAAACTGTGGATTCAACACAATAATTTTACGTGGACTTGCGAAAAAGAAGATATATATTTTAGTATAACGCAGAATAGAATTGATGTAGAAACACTATGGCAATTATTGAAATTATATCTCGCAACACGTGTTCACGCGTATACTGTTCTCTCACTCTTACTCGCATAAACACAACTTCTCTCGGCGATGGTTGTCTACTGACTCTTTCTCCGTTCATTCGTCATTCTCTCACCTTACACTCAATCATCGTCAATCACACAACATAGATAGTCTTTTGCATTCATTCTCAAATCTCATTCTCACTACACTCATTTTCATAAAACCATATCCACAAAAACTAGGTCTTTTCCTACGCTAATACTTGATTCAGACCGAAACGAATATAAACTTATATATAAACACCCGATCAGTAAAATAAAAACTTTGTTCCTGAATTGCAACAAACTGGAGTGAAGTGGAAGTTTATTTTCTTTCTTAATATATTTAATATTTAACTATAACAGTAAATATCGAGGAAAATCGGAGTAAATGTTACTGTAAGAGGAGAAATCGAATTTTATTTAATAAATTATATAATTTTAAGTTTCATGTATTTTCAATAATTTAAATATCTACAAAACTTAGAATTCACAACAACGATTTTGTCCGATATTGAATTTTCCCATTTGGAATAGAATTTTGACACCTTTGAAACAGGTGGATCGGTATTTGCTCGCAAAGTTTGGTACCAAATTCGTAAGAAATCAAGAGCAGATTGCCTATTGGGTAGTATTAACCCCTGAACGGTGCCTATTATCTTTCACGGACCCACAATTTGTGACGTGACAGGTGATAAATGTCCAGAGTATATATTCTCATAGAAAACCGCAAGAAGTAAATCACCTAAAACGATGTGCACAACGAATGGCGAAGTGCATGTTCAGATGACTACATATAACGTCTAAATCAATATAGTGTGGTTCGCTGACCAAAGGTAACAGAAGGTTCGTCCTGATATTGTTGGTTTGAGTGGTGGAGGCAGATCACCAGGCAGATACACGTATACATATACCAGTTATACAAAGCTCGGGAGACCACACGCCGCACGCCGTGAACCTTGCGCAAAAATATACATATACGCCCTCTGCTCTTACTATTCTCTCTCAGCATTATTCCCCTTTCGATAATCTCTTCAGTAACATTTTTATATTAGACGTTAACCCTTGCGTAGCCAACCAAAATGTATAGATTTTTTTTTATATTTATTTAACGTTGTTTTCAACTCTTTACTAGGGTTATTTCGCGACGGGACCTACAGTTTATTGAGGTTGCTTCCGAACCACCTTGGGCACCACAGTATTAGATAAATGTATAGATTTATTTATTTATTTTTACTTAATTCTTAATCTTAAAAATTTATTTTTAAAAAAATTAATTTAGTTTAGTAAACCTTAAAAAAAAAGATATTTAAAACTTTTTGTATTTAACATATATTTGCACAAATTCTCAGTTTAACACTACATGTATTAGCAAGCAAGGAATGGACATTCAGAGAAATTTTGTAATATCTTTAGAGGAGTGTGCTACAGAAGGGTTAAGTACCACGTCGTCGATACATATGGTCGACACTAATTTTTGATCAGGTTCAGAAGCTTGTTTTTATTGGGATACAAGCAGAATTCCCGCTGAAAAATCAACGGTTAGCCCATTTTGTGAAGGTATGCCTCAGATTTATTATTTTTAACACTTAACCCTGCAGGATTTCCGAAATGAAAGCATATTCGTGCATTTCTTTGGGCAAACTGCTACCTGTGTACCAAACTTCAGCTTTCTGTCTTCTGTGTTTTGATTTTTTTTAACGTTACAGAGGACAGGTAAATAGCTAATTTAATTTTAGCAATTAATACTGAAAGACTTCCGTGATAGAAACATATTTGTGCACCCTTTTCTATTTTTTCTGTCTTCTGAGATTTTTTACCGTTACAGAGGACATTGGAAGTTAAATAATAATTTAATTTTAACATTTACCCTTGAAGGATTTTCAAATTTCAATATATTTGTTTGTGATCATTTTATGAATTTGTGAAGAGCTATTAGAGATGTGTAAGCAAAGTGAAAATGAGAAAAAAAACGTATTTCTGAGTGATTATCCGAAACAACGCAAAAATAAAAATAAATGTAATTTATTTTAATTTAGGCTAATTTACTTGAAAGAGTTCAATCAAAATTCTTAAATATCTCTAAGCTTATACATACATGTGTATACATATGTATAATATAATTTTTAGTAAACAAAAATACGAAAATTATAAGATAGTATTTATACACGAATACGATTTATAAAAAGTTGACAAGATTGTAATAAGAAATGGATCGTTAATTGAATATTGCTAATTTAAAATAATAATATGGCTCTTGAAATATCTTTTATATTTTTTTCTTTTCTCATTCTTTTCGAATCAGGACAGTTTTCGAAGAACATGTCAGCTACTAATGAAATGTCATCTTCATTTCGAACAAAAATATTATTGGCACCATTGCATCACTCGCAAACAACAGTATAACATTTTCCTGTTTCATTGTCTTCAAACCACAAAAGAGTTTTCGAGGAAGATGCTGGCTAATAACGACGAAATCACCCTGTAATATCGGTGACAAATTGACTGACACGATTTGACTGACAATAAAGCGGAAATATGTTCAATGAACAGTGTAGAGTGATCAACAGGTGGGTAGGCTGTGACCATAATCGCGTTCCAAAGATTAGATCGGGTTGCAATTCCCGGGGTACATCTAATCAAAACTAAATCTTCTAGACATGGTAATAAACTCGACACATCTACGCGCCACGGGACGCCTAATATTTCTTCGGGAACTCCACTCTTGCTAATAAATAAAAAACCAAGCGACTCCTTTTGCATCCACCGACCGGGCCTATATTTTTGTTAATCTCTTGCTACCCTTCAAATTATTCTGCTTTCAGCGAGCGAAAATTCTTTCGCATTATTACCATAGCGTTCAACGTTTAAATAAATATTACATATAAACTCCGTGGCATTGATAATATGGCAATTCCATCGTATTATGTGAAAAAATGGCTACATGTAAACATTGTACGAACACTAATTGAAATTAAAATAAAGCAGTGGATACAATTTATTATCATTAGACTGCGGATCTTTATGCATTTATGGTTTATGAAAATTTACAAAAAATGCAAGAATATAAAATTCGATAGAATTTAGTAAGATTTTTATTTGTTCTAGATCTAAAAAGGCTGTTCCCATTGAAAATAGGATTTTGTTGCATTCCATTTCCTTAAAATTTGTCTTTAAAAATAAAAAATTGCATGAACGTCCGCAGTCTAATTATCATATTATTGAAATAATTAATACATTATTACACAAGAAAGGGAAAAATATTCTAAGTAGACTGCGGATCTTTATGCAATTATTGCAAAATTGAGTAGATGAAATTGAAAATTGTTGGAAAATTTGACAAATTGATGATATTAGTAGATAATTTCTCCGCTATTAAAATCATTGAGGGAAGAGATAACATTAAATTTAGTTTTTGTTTCTTCAATCGATGAATATCATCAAAATGAATAATGTGTAGAATAGCAATTCGTTAATTACTCTACTGCGTATCTTTATGCAAAATAAAAAATGTTTGCATCGATTCCAAGCCATATAAAAATTTTACTCTTCTTTTAATTATCCTATTCAGCTTAAACTAACACATTGACGTCCTTAAATATTTTTTACATGTCCACTGTTTGAAATTATACGTACCCATATTTTTTAATTACGTTCATCGATGGGTACTATGCTATACTAAATGATTTGTAGATAAATGACTAGTTGTTTCGTGTTTTTTTCATCTTTTTGTATTTCAAATATAATTGGACCTGGAACTGGGGGGAAAATATATGGTAATATCGCAGTAATAAATAAAACGGTAATATTATCATTGCTATGCGAATGAAATGTGGCTCGTAGACCTTACAAAAATGATCATTACGTATCAACTAGGAATTGAAAATCAGCCGACTCTTCTCGTACAGTGGAAAATACGTATTGCCAATATGCATGCAGTGTACTTATCGTTACGGTTACCTTAACTCAATTAACTTAATGTTTCTGCACGCTATAATTACGCTTATCGCTCGATTACCTCGAGCGTTTCATTTACGCCCGCCTAATGGTTTATGCGGTGTTAAAACAGCGTTGCTGTTAGCAAATTTTGAGTGTACGTATCCTTCTCGAAAATCTCTTTAAGCGGCGAGCCACTGGATCCGGTTTCCTTAATTATTTCACCGAGATTTGCAAGATCGCATCGCCGCGATCACAGAAGGAGTTTTTCATGAATTTAATCGATACATTGTGTTAAATTAAGCGACCCGGAGTATGTCATTTCACTTTATAATTGTTCTTATCCGTTTCAGGAGAATAAAACATCCAAATAGACATTTTCGTGCTAAAAAATATGTATACAGTGCCAGTTTAAAAAACGTGAGGCGATCTTCATCTTTCATGAACAAATTTCTCTTCTCAACTTTTCTCTATTGCATTTTGTAATCGACCAAAAATTACTTAATTTTATTTCGAACATGTTTTTATCTGGCTACCGGAACTGCCCGAAAAATCTTGACGACAGTTAAAAAAATATTAGAAAATGCCTTTTCCATTTCTGCATATAACCTTGTAGATTATAATTTTTGGACAATCTTTTTGTGCACACCATTTCGGAAACACATGCTTCTAATTGATAATAAAAAATCAGGTCGTTTGGTACAATTATAAAAAATGTTATTGTGTTTTAAAGGGCGTACGAATACTTTTTACGCTCACTGTGTAAATAATCATTCGGAACAATGATGTAGCAATTTTTAGTGGCACCTAAGCGTTTCCATTCAAATTGAAATGCAGATGCATGAAGCACACAACGTTCCAGGAACGTTATAAAGATAATTATTAGACAGCGAATCTTCATGCGAAACGAAAATTGTTTACATCTGTTCTAAAAATTATTCACTCTGAATAAGAAAATTCTTATTCTTGTAAGTAAAAAGATTAAAAGAATTTGAGAATATTAACAGTTTCTTGAACTCAATAAAACTACAAAAGAGGAAAACAAACATTGGTTTGGTTCCTGTGTCGGTTTGAACTGATGCAAACAGTTTATGTTTTGCATAAAGAGTCGCTGAAGTTAATAATAAAGATTTTTATTATTATTTATTATTATAGACGGACTGAAGACCTTTTATATAAGTGTTTACAATAAAAAAAGAGAAAGATACAAGACTATACGTCTAATAACAAAGAAGGTACATGCACAAAAGAAATAATTATAAAGATACAATCGATACGGTATTATCCTGCGTAGTTGCATTTTAAAATTTTGTAAAGATTCAATGACAAAATCTTCTTTCTAATTATGTTAAATAGGTTGAGAAATAATATAATGGTGTTTTTAAATGTTTCTAGTATTTTTTGATGAAATATATGTAATGCGAGGAAATAGACGCACCAAGTATTCCGTCGATCGAATGATTCCTGCGAGGATCATCGCCAGGCCGAGTTTGATTTGCAGGACCGCGGAGAAGTCTCGTTATACTGGACACCGACGGCGCTGAGGACTTATCACAGACACCGTCCTGCTGGCAGAACCACATTGGACTAATTAGTATAGAAATTAAAAATAATACCAATAGAATAATTATTTATCATCCGACTAGGTGGTTACACATATAAAATGTTGAAACAGATATTAGTGTAATAGCTACCGTCTTAAAGTGATGTCTTTTCGTTTGTTAAAATATGAAATATCAGGTATTGTAAAAATATTCGATATTCGACGAGCTCTTGAATAAAAATTAAAGAAGTATTTCACATTTCATAACATGATTAAATACAAAATGCCAATGTATTCGTCAACAGAATTAATTTATGGAACCAACAGAAGTGCAGTAAAGCCTTGATCAAAGAAAACGGAGACCATAGGAGCTACGGAAAACGAAACTATACTGGGTCGGGTAATGAGTGTGAGCTACTGCAAATCCAATTATAAAATTTTTTTATTTTTCTTTATTTTTCTATGGGACTTTCGTCAATTTGTTCGTGGCGTTTTTCTGATTAAAATGACAATAAATTTTAATGGTTTAATTGACGGTATGTAAACTAACCGTGATTTATCACAGTGATCGTAGAATCACGATCACGGTCGTGATTTTAACTTCATTTAGACCGTGATCGTGATTTTTCTGATTAATGAATATGATATATGATATGATTCATGATATATAATATCATGAAATGATAGTTTGAAGAACGTCATAAAAATCTAATAAATTTGATAAAAATGAGACGTAAGTAGACAAAGAACAGTTATGATCTCTGCCTATCAGATAGAATCACGAATCACTGTGAAAAATCACCGTGATTGGGAACGAAAATTGACACGAAGAAATAATAGAACCACAGGATTTAAGAAACATCACTGACCCGAGGGTTTTTCTGAGATCAAGACTCTTTACTGTATTTCAATTTCAAAACCATTCGACGCTGACCATCACTGATTGCACATACGTGCGATAATTTAATGAAGGAGACGTGCTATTGCTATTATACAGACGATATCAACAGACCTTTATCAGCTTTTCCCGAATGTCCCAACCGAATATACCAGGATTCTGTTTCTTCATGTCTTCAATTTTCGCTTCAACTTCAGGCGTGGCTACGCGTGGTTTGCTACCTCCGATTACACCCGGTCTAATCGATCCCGTTTCTTGATATCGATTTAAGATTTTCGATACGCAACCATGCGAAACCCTTAGCTGTCTGGAGATCACGCATGGTCTGACACCGGATGCGGCCATTTCTACGATTTTACGACGAATGTGATTCGGCAACGGACGTCCATTAATGAACACACCACCGAGTTGATTCACGCGCCCTTGTCCTGAAACGAAACAAGAAGAACGTATATAATACACTTCTGAATAATGTGTACGTAAATAAGAATCAATGAAAGGATCATCAAATAAGGATATGAAAGCAGGACCAAACTGCTCGTATTATTTTAGAATGTAATTTATAATAACTGGACACCGGATCTTTATGCATTTATGTCGTACTAGCTGTACTCGCGACAGAGTTGGGCAAAAATTTAATCAACGATTGCCGAATAAATTTCTACTTGAAGTCGTTAATTGCGGTTTACGATTACATTCTTTTCAATTGTAATCGGCTATCGGATAATTGATTCACTACTGAAATTTCGAAATGAAATACGGAATCGAAACTGTATGCATACTGAAAAAAAATGTAAATTGAGTTTTTGTTGAGATATATTTCTGTCAATTCTCCATCTCTGCTCTCTCCCCCCCCCCCCCCCCCCCCCCTCCTCAAAATTTATAGATAGACCATGTGGCGATTAACCTCAACAATTGATTGAATCAGTCTCCGATTTTTCGATGATTTCTTCATCAATCGATTGACTCAATCGTCAATTTAAATGCTTACTTTTTTAATCGTACACATTAATCAATCAATCTTGGTTAAAATTTTAATCGATTAATGCCCAACTCTAACCCATGAGTTTTGTCCACGTACAATAACAAATTCCTGGTTATTTATTAACGTAATTAAATTTCCAATCGCCAAGCTGGTCTCAGATTTTTCTTTTTTAAGACCTACCTTTTAATTTTATTTATATATATATATTTATTTATATTTGTGTTTCACGTGATAAGAAAGTTTTGTAAAACATTAACATGTTATACAACCGACTTCGAATTCACGCTCAAGATGACAGGACCAGAAAAAAGAATATATTTTCCCGAGACTGACGAGAAAAAAAATCAGAAGAGCCAGAGTGACATGCAAGGTGTCGCTCGAACCCCACTGCTAATTACTGGTAATTAGTCTTCCTTTTAATTAACTTAATTATAATCGCCAAGTTAAATAAACGACGTCACACAAGCAGCAGGAGCGGCGGCAAAATCTGCGGGTGAAAAAGTTCCCGGAAAGGAAGGAGCGGCGAGTTCTCTGTGAAAGGCTCGAAAGGACGAAACACCAGAAGAAGGGAAGAAGCAGAATGAGATGCGTCTCGGTGGAGTAAACGGTCTTGTACC
Source organism: Lasioglossum zephyrum (assembly GCA_028455615.1). NCBI lineage: Eukaryota > Metazoa > Arthropoda > Insecta > Hymenoptera > Halictidae > Lasioglossum > Lasioglossum zephyrum. Next base: position 21,311,864 of record CM052326.1, on the reverse strand, counting down.
CTTTTATGATGTCCACCTTACGACTCCTTAAGGGAGAGAAGCCTCTACGTAAGACAGAGATCACGGGGACTACGAAAAGTAAGTGTTACGAGTTACGAGTCCGGTTTTGCGTTAAGCAGTAAAATGCAGTCAGGCAAGGGGTTTACCTAAGCGAATCTCTTCTCCTGAAAATTCTCGCATGCAAACTACCTCTTTTCGAGACACACGCTCTTGCCGGGACAACGACGACCATGTCATATTTACATGAAGGACCGTTTGCATAAAAATCGCCAGTAATATTTAATTTCTACATGCGTTTCGCGCATGTATTTGCCAGGGCACAATTTTTTTCTGTAAACTCCCGTGGGTTCTATATGTACTAGGTGAATTTCCCCCACAAAATTCTCGTACAGCAAGAACAAAGAGGAGCACCGTATAAATTTTCTTCGTACCACGCTTGCCAATTGAACAATATCATTGATTGAATCCTGTCAAATTTACATAATGGTACCGCAGACACTGCTTTTCAATGTTACTCAATAAACATATTTCAGTAACGTCAATATATTGTAATTTACCAGTGCCATGATACAGAATACATGTATTGCAATATGGTAGAATATGTATGTATGTATGTATTATAATATGTGGTAGAATATACTGGAATATTCTACAATATACTAGATTATACTGGAATATACTAGAATATATTTGGATCTACAAAACGTACTTTTTAAATTTTCATTACAGGCCCCCATAAAAAAGTTGTAAAATGTTTTTCCATACGTCCTGTAGCAAACTAATTGCTCCAGCTTCCCAAAATATTTCAAATCGTGTAGTACAATAATAAAAAAAGTTATCGTCTTTTCAAGAGTGTCCGAATACTAGTGGAAGTCACTGTAGCTACGCAGATAGTACGAGAACGCGAATCCGTCACCCTTGCAATCCTGGAAAAAGGAGTTCACCCCTTTAATTAAACCACTAAACACTAGACAGTGGATTCTTGTGCAGATTAAAATTCTTTTATGTGAATTGAAACAATTGTGTATACATACATTTTATAGTTACATGCTGCTGAATAATGCAAGCTACGCCTCATGAACGTAAAACTAGGAGTTTCCAAGGTGATCGCGGCCTAGATTGATCTCTTATCTAGCGCTCCGACTACTATAATAACCCCTTCGTATCATCGAGAAATGAGAACACGTATCCAGCACCCTTGCAATTCTGGAAACAATACCACCGCCTGAATCGTTAAATTTGCAAAATAATTTATACCGCAATAACGGTGTACGTTCGAATGAATACGCGCATACCCAGCATTTTATCCATTGTTGTTTCGAATTCGTACGTTTCCGGTGACTTTTCATCGCAATAGTAAAAGGATTACGTAATCTCGGAAGTTCGTAGCAAACTGTACTATGATACATATAAACTTTTACGACGTACGAAGGTGATTGGATGCGATAAAGAAGCATTGTTTCGAACATATTGCTCGGGGAACCGTTTTCCCCGACAAGAGCCCTAGAATACGACACCTCGTTGCGAGGAAAGGCGTTCGACCCGATTCAAAATAGCAATCGCGGGATCGATTTATCGCTGATTAAATGTATCCGACACGAAAGCATTATCGAGTGGAGGAACGGAGATAATGAAGAGAAAGGTAACAACGTGAGCAACGCTAATTCCATTGAAAACATGCGGCCAGCTTTCAGAAAAATTGATAATCGACGAAACACTGTAATGAACCTGTCATTACGCGAGACCCCTTGCAACACCTGCTATGAAAACTTCTGCTAATTGCCACGGAGTGTGCTTTAAAAAAGGGACATCGGCGAAACCACTCCTCTGCCCGTTCTCGATGTAGCCAAAGTAGTCCCGTTTCGTCATTCATCAAATCTTCAAGATTTACATCCCCCTACCTCACCGGGATCCCAATGGGCCGTAAGGACATATCCACCAGCATGCATCGCACACCTAGATGGGTTCGTCTCGTATGTATGGCTCTCGGACACCTTTCATGACGTCAGTCAGGCCGCGGGGCCCGACGGGATTACAGGCAAGATCAAAAGGCGCCGACCGCCGCCGCCGACTCGATCACTCTTCCTCTCGCTCTCTCTTTCTCCCCAATCTCCTATCTCTATCTCTCTCTCTCCCTCCTTTCCTCGCTCGCATCATCTCTCTCTCTTTCACGCGCTCTCAGTGGGCGCAGGAGGTGAATTGCACAGGCTTCGGGACGAGTTCGGAGCGAAAAGACCTATGTATAGTCATGGGGTAGCCCCTTCTTCGTCCGGACCAACTTCTTGCGCGACAATACGCGAAACTGTACGTAACCGACCCCCAAACTCCATTACGAAACATTCGAGGTTACTCGCCGAACAAACGGATTAATTCCTAACTGGCGATCCATTTCGCCAACTCTACGCTACGCCGAGATCTCCCAGCCTATTCCTAGAATACTTATATGGATCATACAACGAACAAAAAATCTCGCTGAAGAGGCCTGATTGGTTGTACACAGTTGGTTGCAGAGGTGGGTATTATTTGGCGAAACAACTATTTCCAATACTATTTAATATTTTCGATTTAATTTTGCTTAAAGAATAACAGTATTTTAAATAGGATGTACAATCTTGAAAATGAAAATATTTCTATTTTAATAATCGGTAATTATATATTTAGAAGTTGGGGCCCCCTCTCACATTTTGATGAAATTTAAATATGTTATAGTATTGGCAATAGCTTTTTCCAAATATCTCAAAAACTAAAATCGAGCGGCGGTGACATGTGTAGGGAAAAGTTGTTCCGAATGATGACCTTGACAATATATTTCAAGATCGTCCTAATCAGAGAGGAGTCCCAACTTCTAAATAATTACCTATTAATCTGTACCTCAAAATATGCATACATGTCATGTATGCATCGAGATTGAGAACATATTATTACAAGCTGGGTAGTTAACTAAATATTCTGCACCGTCCGTTTACATATTTCTAAAACTTTGTATCTCATCGAAGAGCACAAGACCACCCTGTAGCAAAAATAAAAGAGGGTTGCAGTGCTGCGAATCATTGAGAAAATAATTTTCAGCATGAATTATTGATAACGGGTAATTGATTGTGGGCGATCACGCTAATATCCATGATCGTGCCGATATGACGCGATAGGGGCTTCCCCGATTTGAATTCGCTCGACGCAACTTGCATGATTAAACTTTACCCTCCAGGCAGTGCTTCTCGAAGTAATGCTATTTATTGGAGACCGATTATCTAGGAATTAGTTGCAATTATTTCTCATTTTTCTATATTACAGAATTAGATGTCGTTCGTGTCTGTCTACCACTGTAAACATGATAACAAAATTTTGTAATAGTTGTACTACATATCATTGCACATACACATTATTGTATAATTGTTTACACATTATGTATGTATTGAAAGAGAGGACAATACAAATACATATAATCAAATGCTTAATTAAAAGGCAATATTTATACTTTGATTTATTTAAACAGTTAAATGTCCTAATGTTTTTATTATACCGACAGAGTAAATCGATATTGCAAATTTATCACATATCTACAGTTCCGTCAATTCAATTCAAATTAATAAGTCGAAAAGTAAAACATTTCTTCAATGATTGTAATTTTAATGGTTTTATCGGCACACAACGAACTACTTTCAAAATGTTACTAGAAGTAAAATAAAATATTTTAGCAATGATTGTAGTTTTAATGATTTTATCGGCACGCAACGAACTACTTTCAAAACGTTTCTTCCGTTTTACACTCTACTTGAATAAGTACACTTTGTTAAGATACACATTGTATATTGTGGATTACAATAACGAATAATTTCTTTAATGTATAACGTTACGAGTTTTACTTATAATATACATGTAACAATAAGAAAATTATCTTCCTATAAATTCCAGAGATTATTCAAAAAATATCCACATGTTCTCTCGTGTATTTTATTGAAAAGATATAGAATAAATTGAAAGATTATACAACATATTAGCAATTGAAATAACTAATGATTGATGAAAACTACGTTAATGAAAAAAGGCAAATATTGGAACAGCATAAATAAAATACAGACACATAAAATAAGTATAAAAATTACTTCTTAAAAAAAATAAATGCAGAAAAACAATTCCCAATGTAAACACGGAGAAGCTCGAAATGTTCAATAATAACAGAAAGCGTCACCACTAAAAATTGCTACACCATTACACAAATTATTATTTACATTATTAAATATTTTGGTATTTAAACAATTACCAAACATTTAAGTGTTATATGAGGTGTCATGTCAAATTCATATGCATGAAATGATAAATATAAAAGAATTATTCCAGATCGAAAGAAATGTTTAATGAGTTAAAATAACTCCGAGTGCAAAGGGTTAATTTACAACTGGCAAACAGAGCTGGGGAAAATAGTATTTTAAATAGTAAATAATAAATAATCCTATTTATTTGAAAGTATGTGTACAATTTTAAAGATAAAATATTTTATTTGATGCAGTAATTGTTTGAAAATAAAATGATTTATTTGAGGCAGTAATTTTTGAAAATAGTATTTTATTTGAAGAATATTGAAAGTATTTCGACTTTGTCTTTATTTTCAATTTTTATTTGAAATATTATTGTTGAAAATAATGGTTCACATCAATAGATTTCTGAGTAGAAATAATTTCCTGGTGATGAAATACGTTGTATGTTTATCAAGAAACCTCAGTAGGCTCAAAAAATACAATATTCCATTTTGTGTTTGAGATGATTAAAATAGAAATATTTCCTTTCGTGGTTCCCATTGTTAAAATAGCAGTATTTTATTTTGTGGTTCCGAATGTTAAAATAGAAATATTTTATGTTGTGGTTCTCATTGTTGAAAGAGAAATATTTTATTTTGTGGTTCCGATTGTTAAAGTAGAAATATTTTCGAAATTGTATATCTTATTTAAAATACTATTTCCTTTAAGCAAAATAAAGTCGAAGATATCAAATAGTATTTGAAATATTTGCTTCACTAAATAATGCCCACCTCTGCTGGTAAAGCTTTCGTGATCAAAGGTTTGCTGAATAACAAATACTCGAAGAATGTAGGTGGCGTTTCTAACGGCGAGTATCGAACAAATGTTAAAAACCGCTTTCGCGAGCCGCTCATTAGAAGTTTCTCGGGTGTCCTAAAAAGAATCAATCATCTTGTAATATCGGTTCGGTTGGTATCGGATGATGCCGTTCGTAACTGTATGATAAATGATGAATTCCGCAAACAATCGGGTCAACGGAACCGAATGCGTCGTCCCGATCCGGTGCCGCGCAGGCTAGGCGGTCCGATGAAAAGCGAAGAGAGGTGAGGCGAAGAACTGATTGTGAGAAGAGGAAGAGTTGCGCGCGTATTACCTGACTGAGTGAGAATATCTGTGCTGTACGAGCGAAGGGGATGCATGTATTTAAAGTTCGGTATGAGTTCCGAGTTGCGAAGGCTTCAATCAACGTGCCGTCGCTCGAGGCCTATCCGATATCAGACATTGGGTACCCACGGCCCTGGCTATGGCTACGTAGTACTTCAACTCTTGTACATACCGACGCCTACGAGATCGCCTGCCTGCCTGCTTGCCTGCGTGTTCCCCTTCGATGGTCGCGAATCCGAACTTCTTTTATTCCTATTCGCGAACGTGTCCTTGCGGAGGCTACTTCAACGCCTATTTTTCTATTACAATTTACAATAGGTTCTGTGATTAAGGCGGTAGCCTCAGAACGACCCTAACTACAGAGCTAAATGGGCTAAGCCTCGGGGCACAACCTTTTTGGGAACGGTTATTTTTACTGGTGTTATATTATTTTGATATTATTAGTTATTTAGTTATTAGTTATTTTCACTAAAAATATTTCACGATAAAAATAATCGAGTAACCTGTTCTAAATGAAATATAAAATATTATAAGTATGCATATCTTTATTTTGGAACGAATACGCAAAAGGAAACAAACAGTAGACGTCGGAAGAAGTTTGATGCCAATAACGAATTCCAACAAAAACGTCCTGTAAACAGAAGCCAAGTTCTCTACGGCCGTAAAAAGTTGTGAGAAGTAAAAATTAGTTTAAAAGAAGGCTATTTAATTTTTAAACAGTTACATGGAGGGCTAAATGATTCAAACTTGTCCGTTATTTTTTAAACCAATGGCCATAAAACGTATTAGGTAGCGGCCAAGTTTGGCTCTATAAAAATTAAATAGCGTTCTTTTAAACTAATTTTTACAAACGCTTTTTTCAGTATTGCAACAGGTATATCTAAGGAAACGAACTTGGCCGTATTTTCTTTGATCTCACAACTTTTTACGACCATAAAAACTTGGCTCCTGTTTACAGGATGTTTTTCTTGGGATTTCATCGATTTTTGTTTCGATTGGTTTTTGATATTTGGTCCCCTCAGGGTTTCAAATCCATTCACCAATCTCCCCTTCTTTCCACTCTCTCTAACGCCAAATTTCAGCCTAATTTTCAGCGGGACCTACTACTTTTTATTACGGTGGGTTCCGAACCACCTTTTTTGCCAACAACACGTGGCCAGTACTCAGACAAGTTCACCGCGTGGCGTATGCTGTATACCCATGCGGACACCCATCCAAGCCCAGACCACGCCGAACGCTGTTTAAAACTTCGGTGATCGCAGTGGAACCGGTGTTACAGCGAGGCCATGGTCGTTGACGATTTTTGTTGATTGTTTGTACCTATTTCGTAATGTTTTGTTTCAATACAACCCCTTTAAGCTGTAAAATTTCAATTTCACAGTTAAAAAAAAACAATGTTTCTTAATATTGCATTGTCATCCTGTTCTGATCTATGTTCAAAGGTTCAAGTCTCTAGCTCGTCGGAAAGTGGTTTATAATTCGATTACAAGATTTCATACAAAATACAACACGCAAGTTCATATAAGCGTAGTAAAAAATGGGGTTTTCCAGTCCTATTTTTTTATTACGGAGTGTAATTTTTATTATTCAGCGGTATGTAGCTATGAAAATAACTTTTGAGGGCGACAGCGCCCTAAATCGATCTTTCATCTAGAGTTTTTGAGTACAGAAAAACTCCATTTCTGTATTATCGAGAAATGAACACGCGAATCCCGCTCCCTTGCAATCCTAGAAAAGGAAGTCCACTCTCTTAACCACTTGCCACATAGTGCAATTGTTCCGACACCATTGACCTAACTTTTTAGTTCAAAAATTAATTAATGAATCATTCATTTCACTTAATCTGTACACAGTTTTTATCGATTCCCAAACTCTTTCTTCTTATTGCACTGCCCAACACCAAAAATGTTTCCATATAACTATCGGGTGGATCTTATATGTATCTTGTTATTTTGATAACTTGCAACGTTTAGTGTAAAGAATCTAGAAGATATTATTCTTTGAAATATCCGTCGTTTATTACATTATATTGTGTATACAGTTCTCGAAAAATGTTTGTTTTACCGGTGGAAAACGAGGATGATGTCCGGACACCTCTGATGTCTCGAATTAATTCGTTCTCGCAACGTTGAATTCAACACGGTTTGCGTAACAACGACACACGTCCGAAGAAGGTCACTCGAGAAGCAGAAAAAAGGCGAAGCGTTTAACAGGGAGGGAATAATTCACTCAAAGCACATCGTAAAACCATTATCATCGGCTGTAAAAGTTCCTCTGGCTCTTTGTAAAAACATCACAAGGCATCCAACATCGATGCATGAAACGTTCAGCAGCAGCACAGTGATCGATTGCGAAAATATTTCTACTTTATCAAAATATTTCTATTTTAACAATCGGAACCACAAACTAAATATTTCTGTTTTAATAATCTGAAACACAAAATAGAATATTCTATTTTTTGCGTCGTTATACCTAATACTTCCAGAAATCGGAGTACTTACAGGTAATTTAATATTTCTTATTCTAGCAATAATTTAACTAAGAAATGGTACTTAATATAAGAAACTATATCGTTTGCCACATTTTCGTTTTATTTAATAATTTCTACTCGTAAATCTATTGAATGCGAACCATTATTTTCAACAATATTTTTTAAAATTGAAATTAAAAATAAAGACAAAGTCCATATATTTACAATATTCTTAAAATAAAATACTATTTTCAAAAATTACTGCCTCAAATAAGTTATTTTATTTTCAAACAATTACTGCATCATATAAAATATTTTATTTTCAAAATTGTACACATACTTTCAAATAAATAGGATTATTTATTATTTACTATTTAAAATACTATTTTCTCCCCAGCTCTGAAACTGAGGAATAGAATTGACCGATTGATACTCAGGGTTAAAGTAGACCCTAAATTCGCCGTCGGAAGGTTGACCGACTCTGATCGATCAAAAATAATTACGAAGATTAACGGATAAGAGCGTCGCTTATTAGTTTGTGTCGCAAAATATTCTTGACAAAATCTAATTTTTACAACCACCCATAATTTTTGCTGAGTATATCAATTTGTTGTTGACAAATTTCAGTTTAATGTTTAGATCAATAAAGAATGCATTTCTTCAATCACGTGTCATTGCAGAACATTTGTTTTCTCAAACTGATTTTTATAACTCGAATTCGGTACTGTAACACCTTTAAAACATGTAAAGAATTTCATGAGAATAACAATATATTTTTACATTTTTTCACATGAAAATTAGTTATTCACTAATAAGAAGACTTTGAAAACATAGTTCCAAAAAGGACCTTTCTGATATTTTGTATACTATTTCTGAACACGTTAAACTTCACTATAAAATTAGTTTTATTTTCGCGAATTCCTTTAAAAGGAAAATATTAACGTCATTCTAATTATACGTCTTATAATTTTTTAATTATAAGTTCCAAGCTCCTAGTATCAATTCTCGTCTATTGATTAGATACCCATACATTTATTAATGAAACAATATTTTGAATAATGGTACAGCAATTTTTAGTGGGGACTCCGAGTTACCAGTGCAAAGGGTTATGAAAGAATTATAGCCAGACTTTAAAAGGTTTATAAAGAACAAATAATTGTAGCATACAACTAATAGAATCCTTATATCTTAACTATAATTATTAGACTGCGGATCCTTATGCGAAATTAAAAAAGTCCAATTAATCGTAAGAAATGGGAGTCACTTAGAAATTTGTTTCTACTTTCAATAATTTAACTGTGTTGCAAATAATTTATCGACACATTCAACCTCTTTTAACCTTTCTACTGCTTCAAATTGGAGGGACTCATCTATGACATGAATGCGCATAATGTTCAATCGTTATCGTGAAAAGCAAATCTGTCTTGGAAACAACCGAAGTGCGGGAAGAGTCTTTAAAAGATTGATAAGAAACGAATAATTGTAGCATGCAAGAAACAGAATCCTCATCTCTTTAGTATAATTATTAGACTGTGGATCCTTGCGCCAAATAAAAATGGTCCAAGTTAATCGTAAGAAATAGGAGCCACTTGGGAATTTCTTTCTACTTTCAATAATTTTACTGGGTTGCAAATAATATATTGACACATTTAACCTTTCTACTGTTTCATATTGGAGGGACTCATCTATGCCACAAAATCGCATAATGTTCAATCGTTATCGTGAAAAGCAAATCTGTCTCGGGGACAACCGAAGTGCGGAAAAAGTTTTTGGAAGGTTTATAAAGAACGAATAATTGTAGCAGACAACTGATAGAATCATCTCATCCCATCTCTCTAATATAATTATTAGACTGCGGATCCTTGCGCCAAATAAAAATGGTCCAAGTTAATTGTAAGAAAATAGGAGCCACTTAGGAATTCCTACCTATTTTCAATGACTTTAATTAACCTCTTTTAAGTTAATTGTAAGGAAACAGGAGCCACTTAGGAATTCCTATCTATTTTCAATGATTTTAATTAACCACTTTCAACGTTCCTACCGTTTCATGTTGCAGCGATTCATTTATGCGTCGAATTGTCCCCGTGCCTCGGGGACAACCGAATTGCGGCAAAGAAAAGAATGAAAACAATAAATTTGACAACGAGAAAGTACGAAAATATCTAAGTTGGCAGCGACGAGTCCTCGTTTCGTGTTTCACATCATAGTGCCATAAGCGTCAGAGAATGATTAGCCAAGGAGAGAATCGAAGTTGCCACGGTCTAACACGATACAGTTTCTAGTAGTAGGACTATTTCAGTAGTTGGATCGTCAGTAGATACGCGCGCACATTGTTGTTTCGGATGAAATTGTGGGAGCAGTATGATTTACCTTGAAAAGGGTATCCAGTGAAATAAGTTGCCATGTTCAGAGTGCTGACAGCCATCTGGCTAGTTGCTCGAGGCCTCGGGAGTCTACAAGCACCAAATCACCACAAAAATGGAGGAGAAACAAATTGGAGAATCTCGTTTGTTCCTCTCTGTATAGGAGGTTCGGGTGTCACTTTTGCCGGTTCGCGGGCAACGCGATTCGATCCGATCGCGATCGGCACACGGAGAACGCGTCGTTACGGAGAAACCGAGCTTGGACAGAGCCGCGAAACGATTAGGCTTAGTGCGAGATGTCGGGCTTTGCGAAACGATGGGATGAGAAAAAACGAAGCGGCATTCGGCTTGTTCCGGATGCGAAGTGCCGGGGATCGTGAGACCTGTTTGCTTCGGGCTCTGAGCTCGAACTGTTCGGTTACCGAATCGGACGCACACTGGCGAGAAGGGAACGCCAAGAAAAGAAAGGAAAAAGAAAGGCAGGTACCTGAAACCGTAGAAGACTCCGCCTTCGTTCCGGGGCCTGTCGAGGAGGGAATATCTGGGATGAAAAGTACCTTAATGGCTCTAGTCGAGCGGTGCATTGGTCACTTCGAAGGTGATCTCGAGGAGGTGGAAGGTGGTCTTTTCCCTGACTCCGCCCGGTCGCCGCCGAGTCTTTTCCCTACCGGGCGCAGGCCTCCTGTTACCGTTTCACTTTACTCTCCACGCATTTTCCACCGTTCTTTGATCTCGACTCGACCGACGATCGGTAGCTAAACGATATATGTAATGATGTTTAATCGATTGCCTGTTGAATGATCGGTGCCCGGCAGAAAGTCCTTTGTTCCACCTATCGTTAGCTACGGCCGCGGCCGCTGCCATTTCCGATCTTTAATCTGCGGGATTATTTCTTTTCTTTCGTCGACCAGTTGCTACTTAACCCTCTCCAAATGAAAAATATCTTAGGTCAGACACTGCCTAAGACCAGAGGTGGGCATTATTTGGCGAAACAAATATTTCAAATACTATTTAATATTTTCAACTTTATTTTTTTGCTTAACGAAAATAGTATTTTAAATGTGATATACAATTTCGAAAATAAAATATTTCTGTTTCAACAATCGGAACCGCAAAACAATTAACTCTTTTCGTGCTTTTGAACGGCATTTTTTCAACGCCAATGGTTTATGGTAAATTTTAATTTTTTTATAACTAGACTGCGAATGTTTATGCAATATCCAATTCTTATAGTCAAAATTTAAGAAACTGGAATCGAATAGAACCCTATTTATAGAAACACATTTTTTTTATAATAGTAGTGCATGGTTATGTACTCGACATCTTCTACAAGTTCTGTGGGACATCTCGGATGAAAGATATTTTTTCTGGCTTAAGCACTATCGTATTAGTGTACATACAAATTTTCAGATTTTACCACGTTTTTTTTAGCTTGACTTAAAACATTTTTCATATGGAGAGGGTGAAAGAGTTAGGTCACCCTAACATTTTTTTTGCGGAAACGTGATTTACTGGACTCGTAAACATCCATCACGAAACCCGGACAAGTAACTGCGGCAGACATAAAAACAATATCGCGCGATCCGACCAATGAAATCGTACGAAGTTCACAAAGCTCCGCCTTTCTACTTGCAGATTGCAACTGCACTTCTATCGATTTACATAGTTAATTATAATTTGTAATATTATTGAGTCAATGTCAAAACCCCGTTTACCGACTTTCTCAACGACTTCAAAAAATCCACTAATAAGAGCTGGGGAAAATAGTATTCGAAATAGTAAATAATAAATAATCATATTTATTTGAAAGTATGTGTACACTTTTGAATATAAAATATTTTATTTGATGCAGTAATTGTTTGAAAATAAAATATTTTATTTTATTGAAAATATTTCGACTTTGTCTTTATTTTCAATTTCAATTTGAAATATTATTGCTGAAAATAATGGTTCACATTCAATAGATTTAGGTGAGTAAAAATGGTTTCTCCATCAGTATTTGTTGCGCTTTCAAAGCTAATAAAACGTATACCTATGTATGTTTTATCCTACGTACCTATTTCGTAATGTTTTTTTTTTAATACAACCACTTTAATGTGTAAAATTTCAAACTTTGATAATTATTCCTTTGAGTGTTTGTTATGGTGAACCTATGTACCAAGTTTCAAGCTTGTAGGTCAATGGGGAATACCCAAAAGGTTTTGATGATGTGTCAGTCAGTCAGTCAGTGAGAAATTTAGCGAGTTTTGAGGTCCCATATCTCGGAACTTACTAATGTTGGAAGATTAATGGTTTGTCAATATCATTTAACAAGTGTACGAAATTACATCTCTCCATCTGCCTCCACTGCCGAGTTACAAGCTTCTAAAAAACGGCTAAGTTGTTTCGTGTAAAAGGAGGTAGTGCGAGAACTTGGCTGGTGCACGGTAGTGTACTTAGGTTACAATGTCCAAATTATGAAGCTGAACGTGATACACTCCTTTCAGCTCTTTTTCGTGACAAGTACTGTGTCCGTACTTGTATAAGATACTTCTTATGTGATCCAGATATTAAAGGCCTGTTAACTATTCTCGACTTTATTAAGCGATGCGCAATAAAAATTTAGTTTCATTGAACTGTAATCTTTTGAATTACAAATTAATGTTAAATCAAGTTAAGTTAAGAGGCGCATTAAGTCATTACGTAATACGCTAACGGGCTGATGTGTCCCAAAATTCGTGTAGTTCCTGTAATGGGAGGTTCCTTGGGTCATTTGAAGCAACATATTCCTTTACAAAAATGGCGTCCGCACCTTTGTTTAGAAGTTGTAAGCAGATCATGTTTTCTTTTTTACTTAACAAAAATGAATGGGTTACTTCTGAGTGCTCAATTCTGATTCTAGAAATTGACGTTTGAATTTGACGATCTATTGGACTTGGAAACTTTTGCCACTCAAAATCCGCTCCTTCGTTATGGTACTTTTGTGCATAAATTCTTTTAATATTATCAGCTACATGTTTCCTGAATATTTCATTTATATGGTTTTTGAGGTCATTTAGTCTGGTATAGTGAGTGATTTGTTTCATTTTTGTATTTGATGCTGCCGATTTGGCTGCTCTATCTGCGTTTTCATTATCCTGTACCTATACCCATATGCGATGGAATCCAGCAAAAGGTAATGGATTTGCCGGTTTCAACAGCCGAGTTATAGCTTTCTTGAATTTCCTGAATACACTCATCAGTTGTTTCCAAATCTTCAATGGCCATAATTTTTCTAGGACCATAAAGAGCATAACAAGGAAAGAATTACGCATATCCATCGTTCGAATCATGAGTTATGGTCTTGAGTTCATACAAAAATGCCATAGAAAAATGCACTTTCCTTTTTTTCTCGAATCTTCTATTTTTCAGGGCAACTTTTCCCATTTTTGTTTCCTTAAAAACCTTATTCGGACAATTACAAACATTTTTTCAAACAAATTAGCCAAATCGCTTCAGCCGTTCTCAAGTGATGTGCTTATCAACGAGCAGTATTTAATTTTTATTTTATATAGACTTGTAACTGCTTAAGTAGGCAGTGGTAGTATACTGGTATGCTCGCAAAGAAATTTCGAATTATAACTCAAATTGCAATGACAATAATGCGAAGCATACAATATTGATATAAGTTTTAAATTTAATTCTTTAGAATGCCTGCTCACACAAAATACATTAGTTAACGCAAATCTAAGATCACGTGTTGATTTAATTTATCGGTGGCCGATCTGCTTTGTCCTTACTTTGAGCATTAGACGTTTCGACCTGATTCCCCGCTGCGACAAAGCCATCGTCTCTGATTCGCGTGTAATCACCTCGGAGATTAGCTGAAAGTAAGCTGAAATCGTCTCGACGAGCGTCATAATCCAACACAATAGGCCTTGAAACCATGTTAATACGTGAGACTCATATAAAGTTATGCACCTACAGCTTCATTTTCTTTAACCAGTGAATAATACAAACAGTGACGCACAATAAGCGTTTCAAAAACTATTTTAATAACAAATACATTATCCATTGCCTGCGGATCTTTCTGCATTCATAGCTTATGAAAATTTCTAAAAAAATGCCGAAGTAAACAATATTTACAAACATTTTTTGTTATTACACTCAAGCATTTCAATAATATTTTTTGAAAATTGTACAACACATATATATATATATTTTTACAGACGCAATGCAAATACATCTTGAAAAGGATTTAAACTGGAATCGAAACGTCGATGATTATTTGATAATCTGCAAAATTGTTTTTTGATTTATTAATTAATCTAACCGTAGCGCCGAGAACATTCAACATTTATTATATCTGTGTGTGGTAGCGCACAGCGCTACTATATCTGTGCGAAGAATGCAGATCACACCAAATATAATGAATTGATGAATTAAATATAAAAGAAATATTTAATGCATACGTGTACAAACCTTTTGTTTATATGTGTCATTATAATTTCAATAATTGTAGAACGAAACTCTCAAAAACTCTATAAGAATCGCATAGTGAGAATCAAAACGTTTTTTGGCTGTTGGACCGTGTTATAACTCGATAACTGTCCATTATTGAGCTTTGCGCCCATTACATCTTTTGTTCAGTAGATCATAAGCTAGAACCAGAGCTGGCGAAAATAGTATTTTAAATAGTAAATAATAAATAATCCTATTTATTTCAATTAAATTCATGCAGTTATTTTTGAAAACAAAATAATTTATTTGAGGCAGTAATAGTATTTCATTTCAAGAATATTGAAAATACTTGTACTTTATCTTTATTTTCAATTTCAATTTTAAATATTATGGATGAAAATAATGGTTCGCATTCAATAGATTTATGAGTAGAAATTGTTGCCTGGTGATAAGATACATGTTTATCAACAAATTTCAGTAGGCACAAAAAATACAATATTCTATTTTATGTTTCAGATTATTCAAACAGATTGTATTTTGTGGTTCCGATTGTTAAAAAAAAATATTTTATTTTGTGGTTCTCGTCGTTAAAATAGAAATATTTTATTTTGTGGTTCCGTTCATTAAAATAGAAATATTTTATTTTCGAAATTGTATATCTTATTTAAAACACTATTTCTTTAAACAAAAAAAGTCTAAAATATTAAATAGTATTTGAAATATTTGTTTTGCCAAATAATGCCCACCTCTGGGTACAACATATGAAAAATCCAACTGATTTCACCGGTATACATAAATTTCCATATGATTATTGGGAGGTTCTTTGTGCGATCAATTGACCCGGTTGAAAGGTACAGTATGATTTCACTTTAATCAGAGCCGAGACTGAAGGAGTTTTACGGAAAGGTATTTTACGTGAAATGCATGTACATATACATATACATATATGTATGTAAGTATCCTACCGAAGCAGTAAAAATGAAGCGCGGAGTCCACGATCGGACACGCTATTGCACAGTGCTGCTCATCATTAGAGGGATAATGCATATCTTAATGATTATGAAACGAAACACTGACACTGCGGTGGATACGTAAGTATGTACACCAGTGAATACTGACGGGACTAGTGGCTGGACCCATATGCAATCTTGCAACCGTCCCACGCTTCTGCAATCAGCTCCCCATAAACTACAATCACGACACGTGCTATCCTCCGGTGCACCCTGTGCTCCTTGTAACCAGACGATAGCTCCAAAGAATTAAATCCTTGGCATATGAATTCAGAGCGGTTGTGAAACACAGTGAACTGTACCGAATACGATGACACGACCGACGTACCTACAACGGCAATTCTGTTAACCCTTAGCACTCGAATCATCACACACTTTGGTTGGATGGTGACAGTGGTCCAAGCGGCCGATTTAGAATACGATTAAGAGTGCAAAAGTCTAAACGCTTCTAACAATCGATAAATCCGTGTTACATTTTTTTTTTATTGGAAAATCTCATATGAGATTTATTTTAACATAGGAAATAGATACTTGGTCCCCTCAGGGTTTCAAGTCCATACACCACTCTCCTTCTCTTTCCAATTTCACCTATCGCCTAATTGCAACCAATTCCAGCGGGACCTACTGCTTTTAAGGTGGGTTCCGAACCACCTGATTTATTTTAACATAATTACAAAAAAAACTAAATACGCCACATACAAAACAGAATATAATAATTACAACATAGAATGTGGTATATTAGAGATACACAGATATTTTAATACAGACATATGATTAGTTGGAACAGTATAGACAAAACTTGTACTTTAAGACCACAGCTCTTAAAAAATGATAACATGTAGTGACAAGCTTTGATATTCGGTTTAGCTATTAATATTGAGACATCCATTGGAAGCTGGAAATTTATCTTGCTGAGTTTATTTATTAATTTGAGCCTTTCCTCGTTGTACAAGTTGCATTTCCATAGAACATAGATCAGCGATTCGTTACCCTCCCTGCAGCTACACTCAGGATTATCAATAAATCCAATGCGAGCCAGAGAAAAAGCACTGTGTTACATTTATTTTACAGGATATCTCAAACATTCCTTCAACATCTGGAAATTAAAGGTTCTTGGGTTCATACGAAGCAAAATTTTCCTTCGCAAAAATGGCGTTCGCGTTTTTGTTAAGAATTTATTAACGAAAAACACGGACCAGTCAGAGCGCGACCTAGACGCTTGTTTCAATTGGCCGACTGTGCTATTGTCACCTCGTTATCGTCTTGAGTTCATTAAAAAATCCCATAGAAAAAAGCACTTTCACTTTCTCCCGATTTCTCCATTTTTCCGAGCAACTTATCCAATTTTTCTTTCCCTAAAAACCTTATTCGGACTATGACGAACATTTTTTTTTAAGTCAGTCAAATCGACCCAGCCGTTCTCAAGTGATGCGGTTACCAACGAACAGCATTTAATTTTTATTTATATGGAAGATAAGATCCACAATCTACTAAAAACATTTGTACAAGGATGGGCCATGTTATGTCACGCGAATGGAAATTCCAATAAAAGGATAATCTCAACATCTTCAAGGATTACAAATGTTGCTGTTGTAGTACATTCTGGAAGCATTTGTTACTTTGAATAAGGGATGAAAAAAGGCAATCTAGTCGAATGCCGGACAATCAGAGTAGAACTCTCCGGAGCAACTTCCATCACTGGCGAACAGAGAGATCATTCAATTTAGAATGTTGGCGTCAGTCCCAAGAGTGAGTTCCAAAGAGTCTTCCTTGACTCTTCGCAAACCTGACAAGATCCTCAGACACCTGCACCTCAAATGATCAATCGGTCTGCCGGGAATGAGCGACCAAGAGTCTATAAAGGAAACATAAGGTGCAGTGACTCCCACCAATATTCGGACACTCTTAAAAAGACGATAACTTTTTAAATATTCTACTATACGATTTGAACTGTTTTGGGAAGCTAGAGCAATTAGTTTGATACAGGATGTGAGAAAAAATTTTGTCAAAAATTGCAACTGATCGAAATTATAGAACAAATACTAAAAGTTGTATTTTACAACTTTTTTATGTGGGCCTATATTGAAAATTTAAGAACTACGTTTTGTAGATCTAAGTATATTCTAGTATATTTATTAGTTTGATACAAGATGTGGGAAAAAATTTTGTTAAAAATTGCTATTGACCGGAATTGTAGTAATATACTAAAAATTGTTTTTTATAACTTTTTCATGTGGGCCTATATTGAAAATTTAGTTTTTACTACGTTTTGTAGATATGTATCAATTAAACATATTCTGAAAATTTCGTCAATATCGGACGACGTTGCAATGAGCTGCAAACGTTTAAAGATGATAAAAATTTCAAATTTTCGGATTTGGTTCGTAGAACTAGAAGTCAGGAATTTAAAACATTTCATCGTACATTAATTCAACTGATCATCCTAATAAATTCTCTTTTAATAAAATCCATAATTAACAATAATAATACAGAATTCTCGATAAAAAAGAATTAGCCTGCATGAATGAATTTTTCAAATTCAGCGCAGCACAATACATGCAGTTTCCGCTAGCAGCATTCGACAAACTCGAAGGCCTCGTAAAATTAATTGTTGTCGAAATCACGCCCACTAGGTCCTCGCGAGCAAATTGTTCAGGACTATGGCTGCACCAGTAGGAGGGTAAACTGTCTCGACTATGTGACACCAAGAGACTTGTCAAAATATGTAAATGCATGAGTAATAGTAGTCGTTCTCTTTCCAGAAAGTTGTAGGCAAGGAGGGTCGTACGAGCCGCGCCCCAACGGGAGGAAAGGGGTGAACGGACAACAATTAGGTAGAACATCTCCCCTTGGGAGCATTTTCACGAGCAAAGTAAACTTTGTCCTTGGAGATTTTTCATGTTTGAACGAACAACTGTGTCTCGAGGGAGTGTAACAATATCGACGATAAACGAGGACCAGATGCTAGAGCGTCAACCGCGAGCAAGTTGTCATCTACCCACACCGGTAGGAAATCTGTTGTTAAATTGTTGGTTATGGCTTCTTATTTCTGTTATTTTTGATAGTAGTGGATTGCTGTTAGTTTGGGTCACGTAGAAATGTTCCGCTAGTGTTCTAATATAATCTAGAATTTCCCGTAATCCCGCTTTTTGGTGCATGTCTTTAATTTTCGCATGGTATTTCTCTGATAATATTAGTCTAAGGCACTTATTTTGGTACGTTTGTAGTGTTTTAATGTTGGTTGGTGCTGCATTACACCAGACTGCTGCTGCGTAGGTTATTGTTGGTCTCAGTATCATTGTGTATATCAGTCTTTTGTTTACTGACAATGAGGATAGTTTTGAGTTCTCAACCATTAGGGGGTATAATTTTTTTTGAACTGCATAAGCTTTTCTGAGCACTTGTTTAATATGCTCTTTGAAGAGCAGTTTGTTGTCGAGGTGTACTCCCAGATACTTTACTTTGTTGGTTGGGTGGGTAACGTGGTTGTAGACTTTTTTGGGTTGTAATATTTTTATACTTCTGTTTTTTTTTGCAAATACGATTACTTCGATTTTGCTTTCGTTGAGTGCGATTTTCCATTTTGTGTAAAAATCTTGTAGTATGTTTATATGTATTTGTTTCGCTGCTACTATGGCATTAAATGAGTACGCATATATTGCTGTTTCATCTGCAAAGAGTGCCAATTTTGTTTTGGGGAATGTTGGTATGTCATTTAGGTATATATTGAAAAGTTTGGATCCTAGTACTGATCCTTGTGGTACGCCTGCTCTAATTTTTCTTTTACTTGATGTACTGCTGTTTACGTTGACTTGTAGTTTTCTATTTCTAGGTATGAGTTTATAAATTTTATTAGTGTTTTAGGATATTTGAGTTGTATCATCTTGTATATCAGCTCATTTACCCACACCCTATCGAAGGCTTTTTCAATGTCTAGTAGCAGCATTACGGTCACATTATCTTTGTTGAAGTTTGTGTATGAGAACCGGTGCTTTCAATGCGACCACGGTTGTTGGAAAGTTATTCCAATATAAAAATCTATTATTTCGGAAATAATTGTAAGGAGTAGTTGAGAAGTAGTTACATTCCAAAATGTTTAAAAACGTCTAGGTACGTTGTGTACCATTCGTTATGCCATAATCCTTGTTTACTCCTTTTTCTATCAGTATGGCACAGCTAATATCTCAATCGTCGAAGGGGTTTCGACGATGCCTCGACAACCAGGTATCCACGTGTACATACATACGTAGTACGTGTAGTATAGGTGAAGAACGGTATGGGTGATAATACGCAACCATTTTCATTTGAAGTGACAGGACCCGCTCTAGGGAGAGGGAATAACCTGGGGCCCATTTGCCCGGTACGCCAAAATTTAGGATCGCCATTTTGGCTTTAAGTGCCAAAAAATATTCATGTGTTAACTCTTATCCATTCCTCATTTGAATCTGTCCCTCGGTGTCAAATTGACACAGTGACAGAAAATAAATAAGATTTCATTGTTTTTTTAGTCAAATTGATGAGTTAACATTTACATCGCAGGTTTTTCGGTTATGTGTTCCGTATTAAAAAGAATAAAAGTCACACGATGTTTCGGGAAAATTTACCGAAAAATGACAGAACAGTA
>CM052326.1:21268418-21291479 GCA_028455615.1 Lasioglossum zephyrum | reverse complement strand
ATAAATGCTCGAAAATACTGTCCGATATCGGCCGGGCATGTATAAATGGGCCTTAAATGCTCGAAAATGCTGTCCGGCGCCGGCCGGACATGTATAAATGGACCTTAACAACTTTTTATTTTAGGTAGAAGAAGTGCACGAGACAGGGGCCACAGCAGCTATAATTTTGCTCGGAGAGTACTAGCTACCATTATAACTGACAATCTGGCGCTTTGCTACAGCTGGTTGAGCTATAGAAACCTACAGAGACCAGTGAACCACAGTCAGAGGTGGAATACGGCATGCTATAAAAAAAAAATCATCAACCATTGTGAGCTGCCAGCAGCAACAAGTTATCTATTGAATGAGACAATTGTACCTACTACTCCAAGGTTGAAGAAGAAAACCAACATTGGTATGTAAATGCAAAAAGATGCACCCTACATATGCACCACTAAATGTTACATTCATAGCTGTAGATTTTTTCAATGAAACATATTTTATTTTTAGTCACTACCACCAGCGAGGAACTGCCACTCACAAGCAGACGCAGAGAGTATGAAAGAAGGCAGGAGGAAGAGGAGTCAAGTAGCTACTGCAATTGCCACTCAAGGCAGGATGCTACGCTAAAGGCGCTTATAGAACACCAGCAGCTTTCGCAGATCCTGCTGACCAAAATTCTTCAGCAGATTCACCGTTTGAAGAAGGCAAACCATACAGCAGCCACATATATTCTAATTCATTTTCTTAACTTGTGTGTATCTATATATTAAAACATATAATTGTTCGTCTATTTTAAACATGTTTATACTTTATGTTATTTATACGCCTTTTCCCTAACCTACCTTATAAGTCTAAGAGATACCTGAAAATCGCTAAACAGTCACGCGAAAAAACATTTGAAAGATGTCTCTTTTAGATATCTGGGAGATATTTTCAATATATACTGCTAGAACATTGGAAAGATATCAGACAGACATTCAGAAGATACCTTTAAGATGCACCATTTTATAACAAACGACATAAAATCAATATTTCTGCGACATTGCAACGACACTGGGTGACATCTCTCAGATATTTGAATGTTTTGCCGAAGACATCATTCGAACATTTTTAAAGGGCCTACAGTCAGTGTTCCGATTGAAGCTCCAAATTTTTCGCGCATGCACGGTAATTTCAGCCTCAGTAACGTAATCTTTTCGATGAAATCGAATAGATTGAGCACCCCACAATCTTTTAAAAATTTATTAGTATATACATATGAAAAGACAAAGGGGTTAAGCTACCATTAAAACGTTAGAAATTAAGTTTCAAGACGAAAACACTCGTCCCGCCAATAATCCCGGAACACTCCTGCTAATATAACTGCCTCAGGGCGTCAGGGCTCTGGCCGCTCTGCTGCGTCATTGTAGATACGCTCCTATTTTAGCCGCGCATGCGCGAAAAATTGAGATTTCAATCGGTACACTGAATGGAATGGAAAATGGAATAGCCTGAATTCTATCATCGCCATCTTCAACATTCGTATAAATATATAGTATTACACCGTATAGCGATACACTCTAAGCAAATAGCGTTGTTCGTAATAAGTGTGTAATATTTAGATAATAATTTTGAAAATTCATTTTAAAGTAAATACTCATAGGTTGGTTACAGTATTATTTAAATACCCTAAAAATATTTGTATACAAATCATTTTTAACGGTATTAACATTTTTATTTCTTTTTAAAAGTTAATTTTGGAGGAAAATGTCCTGTTGTGTACAGGGATGCAAGTCAAAGAGAGGCCGAAATGATAAAAGAAGCTTTTTTACTGTTGGCGCAGTAAGTATTTATGTTCCAAAGAACAATATTTTCATATAAAAGTTAAATATATCCTATGGGTATATACATATATACTAACAGCTGAAATTAACAATTTTTTTGCAGAATGGAATGTTTAACTCTTGGTACGATATTTTGAGTAGTAAAAGTATAAAAATCACCAAAAATAGTAAAATTTGTGAACTACATTTTAAGCCAGAAGACGTGATCAGAGAAGAGGCATTTGTACAAACTGATGGAACAGTCATTCTTGTGGAAAGAGGAAAAGCAAAATTAAGAAAAGGAGCAGTTCCTTCAATTCTTCCAACAATCAAACCTGTTGTACCATATTGGCAGCTCATAGAGCCAATGCAAAAACAAATTCCACCTATGTCGGATGCGATAAATAGGACATCACAAATAGAAGAAGTTACATGTTTTGTGCCGGAAATAGTAAAAACCAAATTTTCTATAGAAGATATGAATGTTGCAAGAAACATTAAGGTTCCTACGAAACAGTGGTTAGAAAACATTACTGACAGCTTTGCGATGTGGACATGTTGGGCTAACGACTTTTCACACATTTTAAGACGTGTTATTGTACGAGTAAATATGAAACTGCAGGTAAATATAACTGAATAAAGTAACAATACACACACGCACGCGCAAACATATATATTTATATCTATAATGTTCATTACAATGTTATTGATATATGAAATAGGTATTTATTGGAGATAAAGAGATTTCTTTTGGTACAAAGATGATCAACGATATACGAGAAATCGAACAAATTATGGTGACATTAAACAATATCTTTCCTAATGAAAAAGTTAACGATAAAGACAGGTTAGTGTATCAAATTGTATTTTATGTTTTACAGAAGTAACAAGTCGAATTTGATTTTAATTTTTTATATGTATAAAAATATCTATTTTTACTTGAGTTTTCTTTCATTTAATTAGCTTTATACATGTAGTAGTTATGCATCTAATAATATGTACTTTAAATTAAATCTACTTTTATTTCTTTTACAGAATTTCAGAATGTCCTGATTTTGTAATGAGAGAGCAGTATAAATTAAAAGACAATATGAGATGTTTGCATTGTAGTGAAAGGTTAGAAGATGTTATTAAGAAAACAGAATAACATAACATAACATTAACATAAAAATTAAAAAACAAACACAGAAAATTACAATTATTAATAATATATAATTTAATTATATATTAAGATGAAATCTGAGCAATATGTGAAAATGCCAAGCGGAGCATTAATTCCATTTTTAAAAGAAGTAATTGGATAAAATGAATTATATCTCAACAGGACTGAATTATATCCCTTGATTCTTGTTCAGGGGGCTGTTCTTGGAGCGAACAGGAATCGCAATGTACTTGCTTTTCAGCGTGTGGCCGTCGCCGACACAGTTTAAAGGCTCTCGTGTTCTCACAATGTAATGCCAATTCAAAATGCTTTATTTTTCATTATTTTTTTATGAGACTTACACTGACTTGTTTCTGGCATTATTCTGATTAAAACAAGACCAAACACAATATAGTTTGGCCCATATTTACTCTACATGTGAAGCATAATTTATAATTTATCATACATTCAACATATGCTATGGCATATGTTTATTGTCTTCGGTAAGAAAATAGAAATAGATAAGTAATAAATAATACGTTATATGTACTATTTTAAGAATAACACTTTTTTTAGGATGTGCAATGACGAAGAGAAGGAAACTGGAATAACAAATATTTAAACGATTTACTTTATATAATCAGAAAAGTAATCATTAATAAGTTATTAATAAATGTGTTAATCGCATTTGTATTTTGAAGAATAGAGTATACAATACAGTTTTTTTTCCTTTTCACTCGCTATCCTCTTCCATATCCTACACCATAAAATCAATGAAACCAAAAACTAATGAAAAATAAAACATTTTTAATTGGCAATACACATTATGAGAACACGTGGGCCTTTGAATTGCCGGTGACGGCGACTGTCCGCATCTCTTTCTTTCCCATACGAAATTTTCACAGTCGATTAAACCACTAAATACAATTGAAATTATATCGTGTTTGGTCTTATTTTAATCAGAAAAATACCAGAAATACGTTTTTAAAAGTCCCATAAAAAAAATAATGAAAATTAAGATGTTTGAACATTCGATTCGTTGTGTCAATATAGTGATGTTCACACAAATATACCCGAGCCGACAATAGTCGCCGCCCAGCGGCGCGGCACAGCGTTGACAAGCATTGGAGTGAGTAGGCCTGGACAGGAATCAGGACCTCGAACCCGGGAAACTATTCGGATCTTTATTGTACTACCACAAATGGTTTCATGGAACGACTTGCATGTACTTCCTGTATGATCGCCATATTGTTCTGTTACGGAGAGAGTAAAATGTATGTTATATATGCACAAAATGTATTAACGCAATGTTATTTATTTTTCATGAGAAGTAGTTACAATATTCTGCTGTTCTTTTCATTATATATACATTCATTTTATAAGTAATGCACATTACGTTTGCACACAACAAAAACTTAAAAACATGATGTGGTGTTTTTCGTATCTTATTATACACAGAATACAAAGAAATGAGTGTAGATGATAGAAGTTACTAATAAAGGTTTTATTCAACATAATACCTGAACATATTTTGTCTTTATATAAATTCGTATAAAAATGTACAACAAACAATTATTTTACTGAAAAATTAAAACATGTATAACTCATGTACAAGTGAAATTTTACATTGTTTGTAGTAAGATAATGACTTAGGTATATGCCTTATTCTTAATTGTATAATTAACGTTTTATAATTAAACTCTACAATGAACTTTAGTTACTTCGATTCAAGAGAAAGTTAATTGTAAATACTCCACAAGGCAATGTATCCGTCTTTTGCAGCTGTAGCCATTACATGTTTATCGTAAGTCTTTATTATTTCTGAGGAGTATGCAATGTCTTGTACTGTATCTCTATGTTGGTTTAAAACAGCTAATGGTTTTAAATTTTTCCACGAATATATTCGAACGCTATTATCCCATCCTCCAATTGCTACAATCCTAGCATCAGATCTTATAGTGATAACAGAAGTACCAGGATTTTTCAATTCAATTTTTGTTTTATCACAGAACACATGATCTTTTGACAAAGTAAATACCTACAAATGAGAAATTTATTACTACAGTAACAACACACCAAAGTCACTACATTTTGAAATATATAGAAATCTTATTTCATCGAATGAAGAATATAATAACACAAGTATAATTTCTCTAGAAATTTCTCATGATAGTTTATAATTTTCAATAAAAAATAAAATAGTTTACCTGTAACTGATCGGAAGGACCAGCAACAATACCTTTCATCAAAGTAGTATCAAAATCCAAAGCCATTGGGCATGGTTCTGTTACTAAATTATTCAAAATCTTCTTCTGCCTAACGTCCCATAAAATTAATTTGCCACATTCGTAACCTACTAGAACTAAATTATCATGTTTCAAGGGTTTGATTGCCATCACTTCTCCTAAATTCTCTGCATTTGGAGGACTCAGTTCTAATTCCATACTAAATGTATTTGTACATAATATTCCAACTTTCGATTCCTTAAGTGGTACTAATAGTTCATTTTGAGAAAATGTTTTAAACCTGTTATAGATGTTTTAATTTTAATAAATTTGAAAAAAAAAATGTTTAGAACTAAAACAAGTCATACTATAATATTACAATTTTGTGTTAGTTATGCTATTAAATAATTACAGTTATTTTCTTCTAATAAAGTCTGTCATATAATAAACATATAAAAAAGATAAGTGTTTTTACACACACACACACATATATATACATAAATATAAAAAATACCTGCAATAATGATAAAAATCTATGTCAATTGATTTGTACTTCTTCCAATGGGATTCTGTTCTTTTATATGCATTTATTAAACCACATTTATGCTGTACAAATAGGTTCCCTTCATCCAAACTTTGTAAACTTAAACAAGACTCTTTACCTGAATTAATCTGACTTATTTCTCGAAGTGTCTTAAACATGAAATATAGCATTTTCGATCATGTACATTATGTATACGTTAAAATATAGACAAAATCAAAAAATTTTATTTACGTATAAATTCCAAATATGAACATTTCCATTAGCAGTGCCCGCATAGAGGAGCTCTACATCTTTATTTACTTCAAAAAGAATAGAATGAATACTTCCCATATTACTTCGGAAAAGATATATTGGATCCGGAGGAAGTAATGCCATTATCACGAAACTTATTTGAACTTGTTACACCTATGTATACACCGAAATCTGCGTGGTATATGGTCAGGGTCAGAGACACATCATGTGTATATATGGTATAATATGCTAATGGGACTTCACAATTGCAATCAACTCGGGAGATATGGAATGTAGTTATAGAAACTTGACCATTTTTCTTCCATCGTTCTTATTTGCTGGCGACTTGCCGCCATTACAGAATGTACGTATTTAGTGTACATATTCAGTGTCGCTCACAAAGTATCATACGCGAAACTCCTGAGTTTTGCGGTAACCATTTTCACTAGTGTGTAAATATATTTATGTGTCCGTAAATCGGTTTACAATGAATATAGCTTCGAAGTATCCTCTCTGTGTGTATCGTAGTAGACCAATCGTAGACCCTTAGACACCCTTAGACCATAATGATTGATAATGATTGATAATGATCTAAGTTCGAGAGTTCAGGTTGGCCATGCTGAACAACTTGGTAACACTGTCGTGTCCCATTTTCAATAATGGGAGTTGATGGGAGTCTCGTGTTTGATAATAATGTAATAAAGAATTATGTAAAACAAATTTTCGAAGAAAGTGATACTAATAAATGTTATTAAAACTAAATTGAAATATATTGAAAAACAATAGATTCTATTAAATAAATGTGCTTCTGCATTGTCTTACCTTCACAATGTGTAGCACGCATTGATGTACATTTAAAAATTACGCGGGAAAGTGAGAGGCCGGTAGAGGAGATTGAGCCAGTCTCTAACAGTCTCTAATGGTCTCTAACAAAGAAGCACGGAGAGGATAGCTTTAAAAAAAGTTCCGTTCGTTTTGTCGCGAGATTAAATTATTTTCGTTTTTAAATATCTGCATCATTACATACAAATTTTTTCATTTTTCATGTACTTATTTAGGTAACAATCAGGTAATTTTTTCTGCATTTGAATCGTTCTTGCATCCAAACATTTTGCGTACATAACCTTGAAAAATTGTCGAGAATCGATTAATTTACTATTACTACAGGAATGAAACCAAATTCATCGTCCCGATACGATGCTACTGAGAAGATGCTACGGAGACAAGAATGGAAGCGAGAACAAGAACGACACCGGCAGCATGAAAAGTTAAAACAAAGGAAGATTTACGAGTATGAAATTCAACGCGCCCGTGAAAAGGGTTTGCCGCCGCCGAAACCTCCAAATTGCAGTAAGAGAGGAAGTGAATGTCCAAGAAGTGGACCTAGAAGACCTTGTACTTCTAGCTCAACAAATACTCCAATTCTCTCTGGAAGGTGAATAAAACTTAATGAAAATCTATTGTAAGAAAAAGAATGCAAAACTATTCTTTTTTCACAATAACACAATAATACATGAGTCCAACATTTACTCTATGCTTTACTTTTCTATTTAAGATTAACATGTTGACATTAAAAATTGGTTTGTTGTATTGCAGATTAGAATCAGCAGATGGAACAGTGCCATTATTTAAAGATACTGAAGGCAAAAAGATTAGCTCAGCTGAGCTATGCAGGATTAAAGTAGATATTCACCGAAATATTCCTGCAAAATCAACTGACTCTAATCTTCAGCGAGATATTATCAATCCTGAAGATGTAGTAGTCAAAAGAAGAGCGGGTAAATTATTGTTTACACACTACAACTTTTTAACAACTTCATTAGTTATTCAATGAAGATTTTAAATGGAAAATAACATCGTTGCTGAAGATGAATATTTCTAGAGACCACCTACAAGGTACAATTGGGAAATTGAACTTTGTGAAGGATATTCTCTATTCTCATGTAAAAATTAGATTTATAACTTTTACAACTACGAAGATTATGGATTTCAATATACCAATTTGTCATCCATGATATTCTACAATTTATAGAAGGATGTTTTTAATTTACAAAGTTAATAACAATTTTAATTTATCTAGGATATAGCAAATTTGGAATACAACGTTGGATCACAGTCGCGATCAAGTAATGTGCAATATGTAAGCACAATATTTTTTATTTAGAGTGTTTAATGCTTTGCTTTGCTTGTCTTTGTATGTACTTTTTTAATTATGGTCTTGCACAAAGAATTATGCTACAGCTGTATTAACAACACAGTTTTTGTTGGTAAAAGCTAATTTTCCAAAGAATAGTATAGATCCTACAAGTCTATACATACGAGTTTCGTGTATCCTCTTGATGTTCTGGTGTGGGAATGTGTGCATGACGTTTCATATATAGCACTTTTGACTTTTTAAAAATAACTCATTTGCTACTATGGCAATAACTTGAAGATCTACTATGAAGACATATTACATTGCAAAATTCTTTAACTGATGAGGCAGGAATGAATATCTATTTTTTGCACGAAGATTTTTTTACACTTTTGTATATATAATATTTCAGTCGTAGTCTTTTCAATCTTTTCATTTATTGAAACAAAAATTTGTATATAAATTGGTGGTTTCATCAATACGGAAGATCTGTTAATCATCCTGGAAGAAGTAAGTCATCTTGGAAGGTGTTACTCCAAAATGTATCAGAGACAGTTTGTTCCATTTTGCAAAATTTGATTGGAAAAAAATGTTATTATATTTTAATTTGTTTTTTATTGGGTAAATGTCTTAAAACTTACAAATTTTAAGAAATAATTTTACTTTATGATTAGTTTGCAAAGTAAAAAAGATGTGTATAAAAAAGTATGGTTTGTATAAACAAAATATTGAAGAGGAATTAATTAATATTGTGAATATTCAAATGTGAGTTATCTTTTACACTTTTCATAGCTGCTACTAGTGCTTAACTGCTTATTTCGTATGTGTTGAAATTGTGTTTTTCATTAAAAATTTGTCATTATAGGGGAAGGATCGAAACCAATATTTGAAAGGGAAGAAATCAAAGGAGTAATCACTCAAACAGACGAAGTTGAAGAACATCGTACTGTTGTAATTGTAAATAATGACACTTCAGGTATGATCATTGAAGAATTTAAAATGATATATTTTGTATTTCATTTTTATAGGACTGCAATTTCCATTGTACAAGTATATCATTTTTAATTTTTAGAAGGCAAGTCGAAAGTGTTTAAAAAACGCTCGATCTCTCTGAGTCCAATTAGAAACCGAAGTCACAGTCCTCGATGTACATTGTCTCGTCATTCCAGGTTTGTGCCTGTATTGGCAATGTTTTTTTTCGTGAGAAAACAAAGCTGCTACGATTAGTGTCAGTTAACTGTTATTAGACATTTTATTTAGTTATAAAATAAGATAAGGTTTGACAATTTTAATATGGATATTAAAATATTTTATAAATGAATACTGTTTAGGGATGAGAGATCTTATCGAAACTGTCGAGATAGGGGGGGACGAGACAGATCCAGGGAACAAAGAGTTTCACCACCACATTATTATGAACACATTCCTTGTCCTATTTATTATAGCGTACGTATATCAGTGATGATAAACATTTTCAAATTTATTAGACAGAATACTAATTTATTATATTTCAGCATTTTCCGCCAAGACCAATAATGATGACACCTTTCATGCCAATTCGTGGGCAAGTTCCGCTAGGAAATAATAGGTACTCTCCTATGATGGGACCATCACGATCAGATTTCTCACCGAGATTTATGCATCCATACATACATAGATTACGTACACCATTGAATCGTGGTCGTTACGAGTCCACAGTTTTTAAATAAGATTCCATGAACGGACTATTATTATTATTCACAGTTTTTAAATAAGATTCCATGAACGGACTATTATTATTCTTATTATTATTTTGGATGATTGTGATTTAAGGAAAAGGGAAAGAGTTTCGCATGATGATAATTACTGTACACGAGTTTTGTATTGATTGATAATTGCAAATGAATAAATGTGATGACTTTTAAAAAGTTTGGTGTAATTATTTAATTTATGTACGAAAGTATTAATAGTATTCAAATGCGTATTTAAATAAATATTAATCTCTCTTTTTATCCATTACATGTAGATTCAGGATCTCTGAAAAATAAAATTGATCTACATCAATTATAATACATCGATTGTGTTAATAATTCTAATTATAATTCTAAGTCACAAATAGACATTTTTGACTGATTGATGGGGCACAGCGTGGTGCAGTTAACCTTCCTCTATCAAATGAACCCTTATGCAGCCCAAAATATGCTCGTATAAGGAAAAAAAACGACAGCCCGCAAACCCATGTTTCGATCAGTTTCGATACAAAATCTAGTAAGATTTTAGTTAGTTGATAATTATGATACGTGGTGCATATCCTGTATCTACATATACCGGGTCTATAATTGTATATAGTATATGGTCTCAGGATCGCCAGGTCGCGCCCTACCCTAACACCGGTACTGATGATCAATGATCAGTGATCCCCAACACTTTCCAATTGTTTCCTTTTTCATTCAGTTATTCGAGAAACATTATGCATATATGCCTACACCGGCCACATAACACAAAAGATTGACATATTTAGGGATTGTCAAATAAGCAGCGGAAGAAATTAAAGTAAAAAAATATAATTTTATTATGATTTAGCCATTTCAACTAATTTATTTTTATATTATGTACATACACATTGTATTTTTATATTATGTACAAGTTTATAATCAACATTTCGCCTGGCTTTACACATAAGATAAAGAGTAAATCTAGAACACACACACATCAAATAACAGCACACACAGTTCTATTCGTACTATGTGCGTTCGCCTTAACAGTACAAAGTGAACTTATTGTGCAACCTACTGGTTTTTGTTCGACGGTGTGTTATTTGTAAAAAGGAATCTCACATTATCAATTGGTACGAACAATATTTTCGACTGTGACTATATATTGAATCACGAGTGACCTGAATTTTGTTTAAAAGAAAATCAGATCGATTTGTTCCACATAACCTGCCATAGAGTTGATCGCAACACAATGCAACGATACGATGTCCATGTTGCTGTCAAATTATTGCTTTTCGATTGGTGTCCTTGCATTATTAGGAAATCATAGGAAAAATTCGAATTGCTGGCTGACTCGCGTGCAATGGTTATCACGTGCGAGTGTCAAATACAATTGCATCATGTAACTTTGAAAACTGTCAAAGAGAATGTTTTGGCATATTCAAAATTTTATGAAGTTTAGTGATACATCAGTTATTTCAATTCGATAACTGTGTTGTCGTTTTTGATAAACATCCTAAGAGAACAGTACTGCGAAAATGTCCGCATTAAAATTGAGTATGCAAGATAGAAAGGACTTGGATAAGTTTACTAAATTTTTGGCATTGAAAGCTGCACAAATTATAGTGCAGTCGAGGTCAGGTGAAAAGGTCAGCACAAAGTGCAAGCCGAATTCATCTGGAACAGATTGGGTAAGCATATTTGTTTATGATAGTTTTAGATATATATATGCTATTAGTATTTATAAATTTAGCATTGCTTCCTTCAAGTCTTTCTTTTCATGCATTAAAATTTGATCATTGATAGACAAATCATAAATGATATGTAGACACAGTGGATCATTATCATTCTTCCTGCATTTTTAATTAAAATAAATTCACTTTATGTGATACTTCACAATGGTCTTTCACACTCTACTTTTATAAATTTAATTGTTACAATGAGACTATAAAAATGTAAAACAGTGAAAGAATATTTCTGTTGAAGGGCCTGCTCAGACAGAAACGGTAGCTGCAGGAGTCGTTGCCAAAAACAATATATTTCGAGCATGGGTTGACGGGTCCCTATTGTGCATGAACGGAAAACAGGTCCATGGATACCTTTTCCCATGCACGCACAGCAGGAAGCCGTCAACCTGCGCTCAAAATTTATGGTTTCTGGTTACGACTCCTGCAGCCACCATTTCTGCTGAGCAGGCCCTAAATAGCTACATTAGTCGTATGAAGTTGTGCGGAGAAAACTTATTTCTACGTAACAAGTATCACATAAATAATAACAGGAAAATTTCTAAGAGAAAGAGTTAACAAAAGATTTACTATGATCCTCTTAAAGTTCTCTTTGAACTGTGCTGTACTTGATACAAAATGTTTCGATCGTCCTGCTAATAACAGAGTTATCATATGCATTTATAACAAAATGAGTAGGTATAATTTAAAACAGTGAAAACATTAAAATATATTAAAAATTCTGTTATATTATTTTCAACCTTTTATCCATATTGGCAAAGAAAATAAATTTCTATTTAACTCCAGTTTGTTATAATTCAGGTAAAACACTTTTATTATGCATAAAGATCTGCTGTCTAGTTATCAGTATAGATCACGCTCCATAGTTCACCCCTTAAACACTTATAGGAAAATCAAATATGACCAAGTATGGAAAAGAAAAGTGTGATCAATTAAGTCATTATTTTAATGTAGTAACCAGCACTGTAGTAGTACAATTTATTACAATTTATTTTGGCTTTGTGGCCAAGGAATTGGACTTGGTTTACAATTTTTGTCTTTATGTCACCCACCTCTTCATCCATCCATTCATATCCCATGCCATATTGCTTATAATCGATGTTAATCTATCCTAATGCCTTATATATAATATTGCCTCTCTCTCTTTCCTTTTATTTTCAATACTCCTGAGCCAGTCTATTATTTCTCCCACACTTTTATCTTGTACTATCTATTCTATACTTATATTTATTCTCTCTACACCTTCACAATCTTCTGCCAGATGCTTCAATTTCCCCAGGTGTCTCTCGAATATCATGCACATTCTCTCTTCTTCCTTCCTTTAGTATTTATTCCCTTCATCTTTTTCCTCTAGGTACCTTGGCACCCTCGTTTCGTATATATGTTTATATCTTTTGCAGAACCTAGAATTCATTATTTTATTATATTGCTACTGTCCCTGAATTTCCCTATCCCTATCCTTCAGAGTCTCGATAATTTCCATCGTATCTTTTACTATTTCTTGTTATCTCCCATACCTTTTTTGTTTCCCTTAGGCATATTCCTTTACCTGAACTCTTCCCCTCATTCTCTCCACTCTTTCCTCAAATCTTAACGCTTTCGCACCTGCTCTAATTCGTACCTTCTCTCTCATCGTTTTCCCCTAATTTCAGGCACCATTTAATATACTTCGTTTGTAGTAACCAGCACTGTTAGGTTTTATATTCATTAATCTATACAAAATGTGCATGAAGCGTAGGAAATAATTGTAAAACAAGCTTTTCATTAAAACATTTTATTTCACTTCGTATTCACATCTTATTATTAAGTTATAGTATAGAGTAAAAAGTACACTGACAATGCATATGCTATTTGTTACGAAATGCTAAATATTTTTAAAATATCTAATATTTCTATTGTTTGATTGTGTAGTTCAACTTAGCTATCCATGATGTACCAGAAGTTTTGGCCGAAGCTAAAAGAGCATTATGCGGGGAAATAGTCAATTCAACTATACCTCTCTGTATTGAAATCTCTTTGAGGACTGTTGAAGGTGACACAATGGTTTTAGAAACATGGAGTCTTCGTGTTTTGCCTGAACATAGTGATCCCGCCGTAAGAGTAACATACACAGTGTATAACAGGATGGGCATTTTATTGAAATCTTTATTGTCTGTATCAAGAATTACTCCGGCTTATAAGCTAAGTAGAAGGCAAGGCCCAGATTCTTATGTTATTTGCTATAAAATTTATCTAGGAGAACCACAGCTACATACTTTAGGTATAAATCTTTTCTATTCTACATTTACATTTAAGATTCCTATTTAATTTATACTTATCAACATACTCGATGATTCTTATTGAAATGATAACAGAAACTAAAGCAAATCTCTTTTTAAGGTGATAATTATAAAAATGTTAGAGTAGGTCAATTGTGCACACCTGTGGGCACAATTCATTTATCAGTATCATATAGAACGAAGATGACTATTTCTCCTACTCATACTGGTCGTGACTCGATAATGGTAAAGAGCGATCATTTTCATTCAGATTTAAGTCCTCGTCACACAAGGTACCAGCAAAGGTAAGCAATCGACATAATATTTAATTCTTCCATTTCACATATATATATGTGTGTGTGTGTGTGTACTCAGATACATTTTTTTACATTTATATTTTAGCGAAGAAACATCAAAATCTCTCAGTGATACTATTAAAGTGGGAGCTTTTGTAGTCAATAAACCTGTTACTGTCAATGAAGAGGACTTTGTTATACCAGATGTACCTTTTAGTTCTTTGTTAACTCCTAGACAAACTTCACCTCCACCTGTTACAGTAGCTGAGGCTGCGAACACAAAGACTACAGTAACAATAACCACGACAGACAGCAGCAATGGAAATAATGAAAAGCTTATAAATGATAACACAACGTCAAAGTGCAACTCGCAAAATGGATCTAGGAGAAGTAGTTGCTCAATGACCAGTGCCAACGACGATTTTATTATGGTAGATTTGGTAATTAACGTTCCTACGTTTGCAATATATTTACGATGTGGTCTCTTTAAACTTTTTAAATGTTCTTCTAGAAAACTCCTTTCGCTGGTACAAATACCAATAGCGATTTAGGAGCATTTTATCGTGAATGTCAAAGCGCGCCTCAACTTCAAGCCTTTATGGAAGAAAGAACAGTTGGTGAACAAGTAGGAGGGGACCTTACTAAACAGTTAGAAACATTTGAAACAAATATGCGGCGGTATGAGGATATTCTGTCATCATTATGTCATACAGAAAATAATAACTAATATCATGATTATGCAATGCTAGGTGCTTTCACAAGAAATGTATAAAGACTACATATAGTGTTTTGTCATAGATCTAAGTAATTTTTTATTACAAGCGATTAATACTACTTCAACAAACTAATTCAATGAAGTTATATGCTGAATACTATCAATGCTTACAGTCACTTAAAATTTCGGTAAAAACATTGACACAAATTATATATGTATATACGATATACAAATAAAAATTGTCCACTGATGTTAGCAATGTATGCACATTGACTTTAGATGTATGACATATTGATATTCCTTTTACGGATATCTGATTATGAAAGAACACATTCAATTTATGCTATCAATGAATGTAAATTGCGTTTCAAATGACTATTTATTTTTTAAAAGTTTGTTATAAATTTGACGAACAATTTTTGTTAAAGGAACTTGTAACGTAATGCCAATTAATGATCATTGTTTCTTAGTCATAACATTTTGAAAATTTAATTAATTTATTGCTTGTATATAGTGTAAATGGAGCTTTAGCATTGTAATATTAATTGATGATTATAAAGAAACTATATAACTTTTTCATATTTTATTAATCCAATCACTTAATAAACGAGGCTGTGCTGGTAAACTGTGTACAATTTTTACCTACAATAATTAATACCATGAAAAATCATGTATAAAGAATTGTAAGGAACGACAGAACCGTGATACAAATATATCTTCATAAGTATTTTATACTTAATATATATTAAGATAGCAAAAATGCTCGAATCTGTCCCAGGCACGATATGACCGTGTGGGCTCGTAAAGTTCCCTAGGCACAAGCTGCCTTCGGCACGCCGGGCTCGATTTCTGCTCTTTCGTCGCTTGGCTATCTGGGTGTGTAACACAACTTCAATTTTTCTTTTTTTAGGTGCATCTGTAATTCATATTAATATAAATGGTGACAATATTTATTATATGCATAAAAATGAAAGCAACTTTTACTCTAATCATACTTATTTATAAATTATTACACATAATAATAATTATTTATTATTATTATTGTTGAGGTATGTTCAGGATCGAAATAAAGCGTGCAAGTATTTATACAGAATGAAATACAACGTTTATTCTTTGTCTAGTCTTTGCCCGCATCTATCATCTGGTAGATGAAGTAATCTTGGAACACGGCATGTTATCTGAAACCGGGTTTATAAGTTTATATCGTCTATGGATAGATCTCTATTATCTTACGAAATTCGCCGCTTGGTGCAGCACGTTGAAAGACAACGGAAACTTGAGTAGGAGCACTCTCATTTCTTCTCTATTTAGTGTTACCGTTTGAGTTTAGTAAATGATGGAAGAAAGATAAAGATGGCGGACTCAGCGGGCAATTGGTGTCCTATCGAAAGTGATCCTGGCGTTTTCACGGAATTAATTAAAGAATTTGGTAAACCATTATAAATCTTACAGAAATTTATCATATATTATAGTCCTTTAGAAAATAATTTTACTTACTCGTATCAACGAGAAACTATTACACTAATAATTGTGTTTTGTGCTTGTGCATTATCCCTTTTCTTCTTGCTAAAACATACTTCTTATCTATTTAATACTGTTATTATTATAGGTGTGAAAGGTGCACAAGTGGAAGAATTATGGAGCTTGGAGGACGAACAGTTTGACAGTTTAAAGTGAGTGTAAATTATTTGACATAAAGTAACCTAATTAACGCTATAAATACTGGCGAAATTCATTTGTAATTCTTTCAGTTGAAGTGCTAAACACATTTCTACAGAAAACTTTCATAACGAAAGTAACGATTTAAATTTAAATTTTTATAAATCGACAGGTTTAACGAATACAAAAAAAGTTCTGTCCTTTTAATTTCTGATTATTATCATTTTTAGGCCTATACATGGTTTAATATTCTTATTCAAGTGGGTTCAGGATGACGAACCTACAGGTAGTATTGTCCAAGATAACAGATTGGATAAAATCTTTTTTGCAAAACAAGTAAGTATTAGAGCAATTTTTCTGAAACAAGGAAATTTAATAAATAAATGTATACATATATATATTTCTTCTTACAAAGGTAATCAATAATGCGTGCGCAACACAAGCAATTTTAAGTGTACTATTAAATTGTAAACATGCTGATATATCATTGGGGCCAAATTTGGAGGAGTTCAAAAATTTTTGCCACAGCTTTGATGCCAATATGAGGGGACTTGCTCTTAGCAATTCTGATATAATAAGAGAAGTACATAATTCTTTCTCAAGGTATATTGCAAATCTCTATTATAATTTGCTTTGTACAGGCTGATCCTTATAGTGACAGATTGAGTTTTCTCCAAGTTGTAAAGAGTTATGAAAAAACTCAATAAGACCTTTTCTTAAATAGAACACTCTACTTTCTTTGGTAAAGTTGCCGATGATGCGGGTACTCTCCGATTTCAATGATCTTTAGATGTTGTCAAGACCATCATTCTGAACAACATTCTCTGTTAAACTTTTTGGCGGTCGGTCTTCATTTACGAGATAATCGAAAAAAACTTTACTTGGAAATCCATGGGGTCGATGTACTACAGTAAATCCATAAATACTGTCTGGGATTGTCTACGTAAACGTTGTCCAGTGCCTACTCACTCCACTGCCGGAGTGACTAGTGAGTACTGATAAAGAAAGTTACGTTCGCAAGGAAAGACAGCGTATTGGAAAAGAAGAAAGGCGGACAGAAAGAGACGCTTCGGCCACCTGATCCGTGTTTCATTCTGTCCTCTATGCTTGGCTCTCGATTGAAGTCTCGATGCGGTAGACGCCGTCATAAAAAAAAAAAATGTCTTCTATGCAAAAGCTATTCATTCAGAATACGGCTGTTGGACAGTATTTACTGTACCTCCTCAAAGCGATCAATTCATCGATTTAACAATTCAAATATTTGTGTTGGAAGGTGAATGTAGCGTAGCTGTAGAAAGAAGTTTATTTTCGTGATGCCTTTTTCAATGCATACAGTTTTTCTTTGTTATACCTTATTTAAGAATTGTCTCTCTATGACTATAGTATAGACTCTATACAATCGAACTCTATGTTTACATCAACATCATTTCACTGTTTCATTAGACTATAATGCTAAAAATGGACTAATTTGAACATTCCATATAATATCGTATTAATAGACAGATCTTTATGCAAAATAAATTTTTTTTAGCTGAATTGCAACAAACTGGAGTGAAATGGAAATTTATTTTCTTTCTTAATATGTTCGATAGGTTGAAAATAACATAAGAGTATTTTCCAATTCTTCCAATGAATTTACTCTTTCAAATTACACCTATTCATTCTTGCCATAAATGCATAAAAACCGCTGTCAACACATTAATAAGCACATAATTTTGCTGAAACATGATAGTTACATTTGTTAGGTTTGACTGATCTAACATGAATTTGAATAAACAGGTGTCATGGTGTGTGAATTGTTTGCAGAACACTATTAGAAAGTGAGGGAAAGCTTAGTATCCTATTTAAAAAAAACCTTGACTTTGTAACAGAACATTTTTCGTTCAATCGATTTTTTCGTTTCCTTTCTTATTTTGCAGAAAACTCCATTGTCACATTATAAAAGTCAGCGTATGTATTAATTCTAACGAGGAGTGACATTTTACATCTTATAAAACAAGTGTTATTTATTATAGGCAAACATTATTTGAATATGACCTAAGGAAAGCATCTAAGGACGATGATGTATTTCACTTTGTTAGTTATATTCCAATTGATGGTCGACTCTATGAGTTAGATGGGCTGAAAGATGGACCAATGGATCTAGGTCCATGCCCAGTTGGAGATCAATGGGTTCAAGCGGTGAAGCCTATAATACAAAAACGAATAAATAAGTACGTATTTTAGTTGCTAAAATTACTCTTATTTTCTTTTTTTACGTGTAAACTATTTCTTTTTGCAGATATAACGAGGGAGAAATACATTTTAATTTAATGGCAATAGTAACTGATAGGAAAACGTTGTACGAACGACAAAAAGCTAATGTTTGCGATCCAGCTGAGTTGGAATGTTTGCAGGCACTAATAGAGAAGGAAATACGAAAATCTAAAAAGTACCAGGAAGAAAATATTAGAAGGAAACATAATTATCTACCATTGATAATGGAGTTACTTAAAATGCTTGCTAAAGATGGCAAACTTGTGCCCTTGTATCAAAGAGCAAAGGAAAAGGCATTGGAAAAAGAATCTAAGAAAAACAATGTATGAAGTTCGATGTTACTATTGGATTGGAAAAGTCGGTGTGACATATATTTATGATATATATTGGACATTTGAATTATAACAATTTCTTTTCGTAAATAAATGTAAATATCAAATGGTTCTTATCATGAATTTCAATAAGTGTATTATTATTTTTAAGTAATGTGCTGTTGGAAATTTTTTACATTTCATGATTGGTTGTGATGAAATATTTTACATTTTCTTTGCTATATAATTATCTGTATCTTAATCAATGACTCCAACTTTTTTCTCTTTATAAGATAATCTTGGGAGAAATTTATCAGTAGCAGCCTTTTGTATTCTATGTATTTCTTTATGATAAAGGTGTTCCATAACGTCTGCAACATAAAGGTGTCATTAAGTTTTTATATAAAAATGTTTACTGTCAATTGTTTACATAATACTTACCAGGAAAATACGTCGTGCTCAACTTTCTCAAGGCATTTGCGTATAATTCGCAAAATATTGTACATAAGTAATAGCTAGGGATCCCATCAAAATATCTCGAAATGCTAGGCCACAAAATCTCTCGAGAACATGAAATTCCTTTCCCAAAAATGCTATAATGAAATATTCACATACAATACAATTTTTATATTTCCATATTATACGGATTACAATTACAACCAGTGTTCAATATGACTGAATTTGTGAAAATATCGTCTACAATACTGTGCACAAAAATTGGTGTGGTGCACATAAAAAAGAAACAATGAATTTAATTTTTTATCAGAACATTAGTATTTTTGTCAAACTACTTTGATATCTATCTACATATATACAAATACAGTCGGGAACAATATTAAGTGGACCTTCTTAAAAATCGCATAAATTTTTTAAAATTGGCTCAAAGGATTTGAATTTTTTCAAGATGTTAGAACGACTAGTTTGCTAAAGAATGAATAAACAAAAATTTGTTTAGATTGCAATTGGTAAGTCATACAAAATTTAAAAAATTATGTTTTTTCAACTTTTTTATCTGAGCCTGTACCGACAATTTAAAAGATGCGTTAGATTTCGGTAACTCTTGTATGAATAATGAAAATTTTAAATATTCTAAAGTTTTATCAACATTGCCATGCGCTACATACGTTTAAAGATAAGAGCTTAAAGGTGAAAGTCACAGATTTTCAGCTTTGTCAGGGCATTTCGCCCTTACGTAATTAAAATCTTTTGGACCAATTAAAAGTTCTGCGAACATATATAATATATTTTGTATATAACTTACTATTCGATTAATTTTATTTTAATATCATTTAAATAAATTGGTTCTGGACAAAATAATTGCATATGCAACTGACAAAACCAAAATTCTTTCAACACTGTCCAGTCTATGTTCAACTTTTCTTCTAATTTCAACCAAATTGGTTTCAGAATGACAGCGTCTTTCAATTCTTCTACTTTTCCACATAACATTATATCCATGAGATTGTGTATGAATTCACCAATTAATTCTAACGTCCAGTCCACACTTAATATTGCTGCAATAAAATTCACCATTTATTTTTCGTTTGTAGGTAAAATGTATAGTGTTATGGTTATACTTTAATAAGAGTTTACATCTGTTTGGTTTACGAGACTTTTTAAGTTTACTATAACGTATCGAAATTGACTGTCTGTTACGATTCAACATTTTTGCTAATTTGGAGAAATGATCCTTTTGTTCTCTCTTTTTCTTTTTATAATTTTTTATATAGGATAAAATTATTTCATCTTCCGCTGTGCAGTACCTGTATAAATAAACCGTTGTTACAGTCAATTATAGAATGTAAATCGGTACATGAATGATTTTCATTATAAATTATACTGTTACATCTTTTACCTCGTTTTACTTTTCTCATTTCTGATGAATAAAGTTCTACCTCTATTGAGTATGCTATTAAGCGATCTACATGGTAAACCATTTGCTAAATACTGAAGAAACTTTTGTCTTTCCTTCGGGCTTTTAATATTAAATTTTCTACCGTTTCTTATGAAGAGAAATGGTCTTATAATTTCAGGATCCCAATCATGAACCTAGTTGTAAAAAGGATTTTGCAACACAGAAATTTATATAATAACATTGAATATACATACTTCGCAGAATTTCTTCCAATTACTCTTGATAATTTCATCTTCATGAGGTAAAAAATTACCTCTCCTCAATGATGCATGTTGTAGAAACATATTTTTTTCTGCTGCCGTCAATGACTTTGAGATTCTCCATTGTAATTTATGTTGTGGCGGTACATCATGCATTAATTGTACTTTCAAATTGTATAATCTCTAAAATAATAAACAAAATAATTATTGAATTGAACGTTGTAAAAATATTGGAAAATATTCCAGTGATAATGTTCACCTTTTTATCATCTTTAGATAATTCTTTCTTTTCTGTTTTCTCGTTATCTGACTGGATGTCTAAATCCCCTAGCGCGATTTTTATTCCACTTGGAGTCTCGTCAGATTCCTTGTTATTCA
The DNA here is from genome assembly GCA_028455615.1 of Lasioglossum zephyrum. Classification (NCBI taxonomy): domain Eukaryota; kingdom Metazoa; phylum Arthropoda; class Insecta; order Hymenoptera; family Halictidae; genus Lasioglossum; species Lasioglossum zephyrum. Next base: position 21,269,993 of record CM052326.1, on the reverse strand, counting down.
AGTTTATTTCTGTATTTTCTACATCATTTGCAGTACTCTTAGCGTTTTTTTTCTTGTTTCTTAAACGAGTATTATATTTTTTCTGTCCATTTTCAATAGAAGTATCATGCATATCATGTTTATCAATAGACAGAGGATCAACCTGTGGATCTTTTGATATGTCTAGATTATCTTCGTCCTGTGTATTATTAGTAGAAGATAAGAAGATTGATACTTTGCTGTCTTTAAAATCCATCACAGAATCCAAATCATGTAACATTTCTATATGCTCCATCTCATTTGGACCATTATCGTATTCTGATTTAACTGAATCAGATAATTGGTCGTATTCACCAATGTTATTCATCTTTCGTCTTTTTACTTTAGCAGGTGTATTAGGTTCGTCGATATAAAGTTTTTTCTTTTTAGTCGGTATTGGTGTTAATGTTTCTTGTAATTCTTTAATACTATTATAATTCCATTCTGATGAATTCTTTGTTGACATGCTAGAACTAAATTTTACAGGACTGGGCATATTTTCTGTTTTAATGCTATTTCTATGAATTGATTCGTTTAAACTTTTATTTCTTATGGGAGTTTTACATAAGTCTTCCATTTTACGGATACTAATTAAAGACCTGTTAGTGTCATTTGTTACTTTGTAATCGTCATCAGAATGTTGCGATACATTTGTTTTCTCTTTATTGCTAGAATTACTATAATTACTCTGCAAAATTTTATTTTCATATTTCTTTTTGGTAGGGGTTTGGTTATTTTCAATTTTTAAATATTCTATATCTATAGATGTTTCCGCAGATTCTATAATGTTGTTACTTAAGTCATCATCATTAAATGGATTGCTCGCTTCCATTTTCCTCTTCTTAAGACCTCGTAGACTATCTACATTCGCATTTACAACATTTACAGCCATTCCTGCAAAGTAATAATTTCACAAGGTTTTAATTTTTTATAATTATATCTACTATAATATTTTACAACAACGATTGTAAACTAGAATCATATCAAGGATTGAAACGAGTTATAATATTGATTTCTGTTCCTGAAACATTTATGAAGAACCAAAATAATGTTACAACTAGACAGGATCTTTACGCATTTCCGGCATATGAAAATTTTCGAAAAATGCTGGAATATTGAAGTCGACAGAATTTAGTAGAATTTTTATATACACATTTTTATGTAAACGTTTTTATTATTTTATATTATTCATTTTCCCTTTGTTATGTTCTTTGTGCAAGGTTGATCATTTGGTATATATTTTTATGTATCATAGTTATCATTTCTGTGTATACTTTACCTATAGAAATTATAAATACATCTTTATTTTCAATTACAAAACTTACCGTTTACGAAATTCAACAAAGCTTTCAGCTATCTCTCGAGATAATACATGACAATTGGATAGAAACCAATAGAAACTGCATGCAATTGTATGTAACTACTCACTTCACAATTCAAACTCAACTCACAACACGCGACACGTTGTTCCTCATTCTTGGTTCTTCGAAAACATTATGAATTTTCGTCATAAACTTCGACGTCGATAGAGGCGCCTCTACGCTTACAGGCCTTAGA
>CM052326.1:21215661-21260032 GCA_028455615.1 Lasioglossum zephyrum | reverse complement strand
CCGAGAACTACACGAATTTTGGGACACCCTGTATAAACGTTAGATACATATAAAAATTAAAAAGAATAAACATTTTCCATTTATTTATGAACGCTTTCATAATAATGCTTCCTAGTCTTTCAATATTTCATAACCAGACTCCGGATGTCTATGCAAAATAAAAAATTTGTGAATCAATTGCACGACGCAGGTGCTAAATATTTTATATTCTTGATTAATAATTTTAATGCGATGAAAACATATTAATACTCTTAAGGTTTTTAATGTTTACATTGTTTTGAATTTCACTCGCTCAGTTTTGTTAAAAATGTATAAAACTATTTATAACGCTATTAAAAAACTATTTGATTGTTATATTAAAAATTGTATTTTACCTTAATATCAATAACTTTCTCGTGACGCTATAAGATGATAGAAAACGGTGTTACAAGACATTTATAATAGCACGGTTATTACATGTTATATAAGTAGAATTCATTTCCATTATACTTATACACAAGCGTTCAAAACAATGATCGCCTTACTTATCAGGTATTGCTTTATATTCTTTCTCAGTATTGAAACAATTCTGTGTCTACTAACAGAATAATTCACCAAACGGATGTTATTTTAACCTCAGAAGACTTTAACCCCTCCGGGGTTACTTCTAAATCAAAGCAGTTTTATAAGCTTTTATAAATTTTAAATGTTTCCTTATGTCGATCGTAGATTGTTGCAAACAATATTTTTACGCTTTTGGCGCACTGGTTCGATGAATTATTATTTTAAACACTATTTGCAAATTACCACAATAATTTTTTTCGACGTTTCGATCTTCCTTTAGATCATTTTCCAGAAAAATAGAGGAATTGCATCTGTAAATTATTAAACTTAATTATGTTTTGTTGTGTGTTAATTTAAAGAAAAAGGGAAAACTGTTACCTACTTGTTTAGTGCAAAAGAAAGAAGAAATTTTAACTTTATAGAAGCAAAGTCCAATGCATTTTCGAAGCGACATAAGGAATTTATTAGAAAAAATTCTTCTATTTTTCTTGAAAATGATCTAAAGTAAGATTGAAACGCCGAAAAAAATATTATGGTAATTTGCAAATAGTGTTTAAAATAATAATTGATCGAACCAGTCCGCCGAAAGCATAAAAATTTTATAAATTTTGCAAAATCTTTTGATAACGCTGAGGTATATGATTTAAATTTTTTTTTTAAATATACCTGTACACGGAGATTATGTTTTATTAAATGTAAATCATTCTATTTCATCCGTGCGAGATGCTTAATTTATTTTATCTGGTCTAAATGTATTTGTTTATTTTAATAGAACTATATATGAAAATTTTCTGTTGTGAAATATCTTCGAATTACTTTAAAATAAAGAGGGATTGTCCAATATAAATATTTTGTTTCTTATAACAACGAAGGTCAATTGCCTCGAGAAGATATATAATAACATTATTTTGTAAAAAATATTAATTTTTTAAAAATAAAAAACGTCATATACAGAATTTTTATAAAACAGATTAAATAAAAGTTTGTATAGGTTTGAAAGAAGTTGAAATGTTCACCGTTGATATAAATAAATCAATTGAAATCTCGAGTTTATCAAAACATTTATTTAGCTTGAATGCATGTTCCAAGATATATGAGTACCGTTCTGTCATTGTAAAAAGTTCATGGAAGAAACATAAGTAGCTAGATCGACGCGAGTTTGATATGTATATGAGAAAGAACTGTTTTCAAGAATTTCAGAATATGGATCTAGTGCAATGTTAAAGATAAAATCAAGTAGGAACTTGTGTATAAAATAGTGAAACACGCGAATAAAAACTATTTCTATCTACGGTCGTTCGTCTTAGCTGGTGCATTAAATTATACAGAGAAACTCGTTAAATGACCAGTAATCGTCTGAAGCTATCCATCGATGCGTATATTAATTAATTGAAAACTGCATCGAGTTCGCGTTGAAGAAACTCATTTTCACGTTAAATGCAGATGTCGAGTCGTGTCGATTCAGCAGAAACGACGCGATCTGTGTTCCACTTTTCCACTCGATTCGAACTTGTTCAGGCAAAAAGAGATCGGCCTCGTGGAGGTATAGTAGTCTCTATGCAACTTTTTGCTACGTGCAATTCAAAGAGTATTTCATTTACTTGATCGATCGGTAGTATTTTCATTAATTTTCAGAAAACATTTATGAGTTATTAAGAAAGACGGAAAAGTTCCATGTTAGATAGCGTACATGTGCAGGGTAATATAAGAAAATATTTCAGGCGGAAAATGTTTGGTTCAGTGGGGCCAATTGTGACGGAGAAGTTTCTTTTTCTCGAAGTCATATTTACCAATATTTCAAGGTCATCGTCGTTTCTTTTTTGCGAATGAAAAGACAAATTCAACCATGTATAATATGTTGACCTTCAAATGACCCTCGAAGGAGTTATTCTTAGAAGAGCATGTCTCACTTAACATAACACAATACATTTCAATACAACACACTGTTTCATTTTTTACACTTCCAGTTTCTCTAAAGAACTTGAAAACGCTTCTGATCATTTGAACACTAGAACGTCCCTGATCATATGTTCTTGCGGATTGTGATTGAGCTTGCACTGCGCTTTTTGTACATTGGCAGTAGACGATTACAATATCGCATTTGTCATCGGTCGAATACGACATTTCGAAACTGAGACTGAAATCACATTGGTATAATACATACATATAACATATACATTTGAATGTCAATATATTAAACATGGTTCAATTTGTCTTTTCACTAGCTATATTGTTGCGCTAATCAAAATACGTCGTTCCATTAAAAAAAAACGACGATGACCTTGAAGTATCGGAAAATGTGACCTAGAGAAAAAACTTCTCTGTCACAATAATAGCCTCATTGAACCAAATATTTTCTGTAAAAGCAACGGAGATATTTTCGGTGTATATAAGTCTTAGGTGCCTCACCCTGTATTATGTATAACAAAAGTTTAAATAAATAAATTAATTTTAAACTTTGCCAAAGACTGGAACCGCATCTGTGTGTCGAATGAAGCGAAAGTGTTTATTTAATAAATATTGCTTAAGGCATAATCGAAAAGGATGAATGAAAATTTTAAGGAAGATTGATAAAACTAGTGTATTATGCATTACGTAGCACTGCACAACGCTTCTATTATTCACGTCTGTATAGAGACAGAATTTGCTGCATCACGCAGATAGGTTTTCATTAATAACTCAAAAACTAATAAAGACCCGCCATTGAAATTGTATATTCCGAATTCTCTCTTTCCCCGACTCCTGTCCTCAAAATATCAACTCAAAACTCTGTGTGGATCATACCACGCAATGCTTTGAAGACCCACCCATCATTCCACTTAAGGATTTTATGTCCTTATGTGACATATTGATGGATTGTACTGTCATTGTTGATAGCACCTCGTTTGACATACATGGATATACGTGAATTGGCAGTGATTAATTTATTATGCTTGTAATGTTGATATTATAAAATCATTTGTCAGCATTTGCACGATAATAAATTAGCAATGCCATTAAATGAAGTACACTTATGTCGAACGAATAGAAACAATGATTAATGACTGGTCATTATGACGGAACATCGATAAAGTCAGTCTACATAATTCTACTAAATATCGGTGACAATAAGCATTTTGGCATTTGATATGCTGGGTCTCCCGCATACAATGGATCAACCGATTAGTAAGTAATTAATTCTACACGCAGAAGTGAGACGAAACTAAAAGAATACAATTTCTTCGTTTGACGTTCCGTTTTCGAGTAAATCGAGATTGAAAATCCAGTGAACACTTGTGCCGTTACACTAATGTCCTGTTCTAAGTCAATTCTCGGTTCTGTGTCGTGACATAGATCGGTATAGAATACTATTTTTTTAGGGCGGTAAATATTACAAATGTTTCCTTATGTCGATCGTAGATTGTTGCTAACAATATTTTTATGCTTCCAGTGCACTGGTTCGATCAATTATTACTTTAAACGCTATTTGCAAATTACCAGAATAATCTTTTTCGACGTTTCGATCTTACTTCAGACGGAAGGTTGTTATTGACAACAGCCTAGGCCCGGTAGACCGGGAGGGGATTGTGATCACCCCCTCCGAAATCAGGTCTACGAGCACGGTAAGATCGTAAGGATCGAATCGGGGCCGTTAGGATAGGCGAGGTCGACTAGAGGGGACTCAGCCGAAAATTGCTCCACTACTAAAACAGGAAGCAGTGGGGTAAGGTATAAATATTGCGTGAGAAAGGGCGTAACTGTAGTCCAGAGCGGATTCTTATTCCAGAAATACTTGTATTTTTCCTTTGTATTTGTTCGAAATTCGACAATGCGAACATTCCGCAGAACCGTTTTTCTATTTGTTTAGAGTCGCGTCTCGATCATGCATCACCGCGAGTCGAGACCGGGAAGGCTTGTACACAACGTAGTTAGAAAAACATCTCGTCTCCCCAAAATCGGGTGACAAGCTAGAACCAATCAAATTCAGATATTGTTTAATATTTAACTATATAAGAGCCTTCACCGGTCGAAGAGCCCCCTTGTTAATTTCAGTCTCATGCGTTCGCAGCTCGTTCATTTCGCCTGTATTCTTTTTTCATGCTCAAACGCGCTCGCAGTCCATTAATTCGCGTGTGTAATTTTACGTCTTACGCGCGTGAAGCTCGTTTCGGTCGCGCTTATTCTTTCTTATACGTATACGCGCTCCATAAAGTGGATTCAGTTCGCATTGGGCTTATCACGTTTGTCCAAGTATGGCTGTATATTTAAAACACAGCATTCTTTATAATAACTATTTTAAAAGGATATTTTAAATGTAAATGATTATAAAAATACTGATTAGCCTTTGTAATAACAATTCTAAAGAGATATCTTAATTGTAAATGATTATACTTGTCGAAAGTTGACATAAAATAGACGAATAACGTTAATATATTGATTATCATCCACACTACTTGATTGAAAAATGACTACAAACTTTGCAATTTGATTCGCTCCTCTTTATGGCCAATTTTTGCACTCAAAACATCCGTTTCAGTAAAAACGGCATACAGTACAAAAAGTAGAAATCTCAAATTTGGATAAATTTTAGCAAAGTTACTGCAGTTTCAATATGGAGCGAATTTTGAATTAGCTGTTGCCGCTGAAATCGGACAGATACCCCACTGTGCGCCGGTTCGCTCATTCTCCGTCATTCGCGTCGCGCATCGTGCGACTGCCCGCGGCAAAATCTCCTTTGTGTCGCATCGAAGATCTCCGTTCGCGGCGGCTCCTCTGTTAAAGGGCTAGATATAATATTACTAGAAATACACATGAAACATGTTAGCGGGATCTAGTTGTTTGTCATTATACGAGCACAATAGGAGCTGTGTGATGGCTCATTGTAAAGAGGAAAGTTGATTGTAGCTTGTTTCCATCATGATTTAACGAGATTATGTTTATAATTAATAATATGAGCGTCTAAAATAGGGGGAAAAATCGAGACAACCACCATCAGGTTCCCATGTATTTTTCTAATACAAATATCTAGAAAAATATGGCCGATACGAACAAAGGTTTTAGATGTAACTTGTAAAATGTTGAATGAAAACTCGCATTTTCATTGCATATTTCTGTAGCTGACACTGCGAGTGTTTTATAAACAATGCTACAGGTTTATGTATTGTGCCGAATCTGTTGTTGAGATATAACATTGTATAGATTTTCATTACAGAGAAACCTGTTCCACGAAAGAAACAAATAGTAATTAGATGCAGCAACGTCCGGAGAATGTGGAGGATCGAATAGAGGACATTCCAATTAATTTGTAAGAACTTGTTTCGAATGGCGAAAGATACGCGAGGTCTCTTCTGTTTGCCAACTCCGAGCGTTTTATGGCGATTGCTACTTTAAGTTCGACCAGCTGAGAACAATTCTTCGCAGAGTTAATCGTTCCAATTTCTGGAAGTAGTCCATAATAAATTACACTTCTCCGATCACACCAAATAGATAACGAAACCTTCTTCGAGAGAGGTCTACATCTAGCAACACATAAAAGTGCTTTATTCCAACTGGTATAAATCATAAATGCAAACTCTATCCAAAAGATTGTGTTTTTTCTTTTTTATCATTCGATGAGTTTGTATTTTGTAGGACTCCGTTATAAATCGCTGTGCACTGAACATTTATATACCAGAATCTTGTACACTAATTACGAACAATTTGGACGATCGCCATGCACACCGTAAATATCTGCAGTATTTCCCAACACTGTTGCTGTTTCCAACCTCTTGCCGTATTTTAACGAGTCGGACTCATCACGAAGATTTTAACAAAGTCTAACACATATGAATGTTTCTTTTTTATTAAGCTTACCCAGACCCCAAAAATGGGGTCTATACAGCTGAACCTAAATCGCATTATTTTACATAGTTTGAGTTACAGAATTTAGTAGTTTGAGTTACAGAAGTTACATATTTTTTCAGAGTTTTACGGTTTGTGTATCAGTTAGCAGACTGTTTAGCATGTCAGGTTATATGCGCAAATTGCATTCTTTAAAAAACGCAAAGATACGCAAACACGCCCTTTAAAAAGCTTTAAAAATAAAGCTACTATTCTTCGAGCAGATAATATTTCTAGGTTTATTGTAGTTAATATTGTGGAGTAATCATGATCAAAGAATGACATTGGATTCAGAATGACATTTCATTCTTTGCTTCCCTTTTCTTTCTCCATATTTCCTCTAAACTTCTTGCACTGTCTTCCTTGCCTTTTCGTATCTTTTTTAATTTTGCCTTGCCTGGTTTGCTTTTTCTTTACTTTCTTTTTCATTTTAGTCCAGTCACCCCATTTCTATTCTTTGAATTTTAAATCTTTCATTTATTCCTTGCTTATACGGTTCTCTGCATTTCTGCCACTTGTATCTTTCTTTTCCTATTATAATTCTCTCTTCGTTTTTACCATATGAGCCGTTTATTAAGCAAGTGGGGTATTTTTGTCCATTAGTGAGATATGAAAGGTTCTGCGTACAATACCATTGTAAAGTATAAGTAAATGCTAGAAATTTCGGGAAGAATTTGTAGAGTTTTACAAAGAGCAAAGGGTGGCTAAGCATGGCCCAGCGGCTTCTCTTTAATTTTAATTGATATCGTGTGCAAAACCATGCTTTTAGGTTGAAAGACAATCCCTCGAAATGTTTTATTGCTAACCCCTCGTTTAAGGGTAATATGAGGGTAAAACGGTGCAAATTTTAACTATTCGCTGCATAGTGTAATATATCTGATACAGTTAACAAATCTGGCATATCGTAAACTAAGAATCTGTTTTCTTATTATGTTTATTTATGTTTATTTTTCTGAAAATGTTGTTTTAATTTTCATTAATATTTTTCCTCAAATAAAACACAAATCATGCAGTGGAGGGTTAACATGTATTTAAACGATCGTGTTCCTATTGAAACATTACAACATTGCTTTGTATTATTGTTTGTATTTAAATCATTTTTCTATACAGTAATATGTCTTTAAAGCTTTAAGTTTAATCCATTTTTTATTTGTTTATTTCAAATAATTCTGTGACAATAGACCACGATTTTACCCTTCAACTTTGTCCTCAAGACATTCAATCGGTCGTTGAAAAGAACAAAGATATTTCAATTACAAACGTTAAGTGAATCACGCTGTATAATTTATTTACATCTACGATAGGCATATTTCACTCAGACTTTTAAATTTCCGTTATAGACGCAGATACGAAAGTTAAAACTCGTCGTTTTTTCTTCGCAGTTTAGTAAACTAGAGCTTCTAACGTCTAAAAGAGATCAAGTTGTTTGGTCGTATTATGTGAGTAGATATATTGTTATTATTATTATTTAAGGTTTACTACTATTTGTTCATTAAAAATGTTATAATTAATTGCCACAATCATAATTGAACCTTCCACACATTCGTCCACTAACCATTCTGTGCATTCAGTGTCTTTATAACAGTTAAGAAAGTGTTTAGCAATGATAGACATTCTATTCTATTTTATATAAAAGTTTAATCTTATATTCATTAACATTTCCGTTTTTAAGATATACGCTTTCGAAAAATATTTGTATAACTTTTACGAAACCAATATGATAATTATGCGAACACCTTAGATAGGTTTAAAAAGATTGCTGACATGTTACTTCCTATACTATTTAGGTCTGTGTAGATAGTAGCGGATAGACATCTTATAATTAGATTTTGGTGTTGTGCATACGCATGTATCGCCAGATGGTCACTTGAATAGTGGTATAAAATTATCCTGAGGCAGGTAGCGAAAAGTTTATAATAATACTTTAATTTATTGTTATTGCAATATGTCATAAATAACTTCTTGAGTTTATCTGTAAAATACTAATATAATTAAGGAAAAGATATTAAAATTTTCTAGATTCTAAACCGATAGTTTTACCTTCTTTTATAAATAAGAGATGGTATTGCTATACATATAATAATAATAAATATATAAAAATATTCTATATTGAAAAACCGAATTTGTTAGATCATCATTAATATGCAATTTTATTGGGTTGGCAAGAAAGTAATTTCGGTATTTTAAGGCAAAGTAAAAACCGAATTTCTTTATTCAAGCGATGAACGTTAATCAATAAAAAATATTCTTATTTCTTCTTTTTGGCAAAAAATCATCAAACAAAAGAGAAAATATCTTATTCATTAAAGTAAATTGGTTAAATAAAAAAATTGGGCTCTATTTCACCCTGAAATACCGAAATTATTTTCTTGCCAAAACAATATATATAATTATATTTATCATGGGATTATCACATTAGTTTCTTTCATTCTCCACGTGCCTTAGCAGTATTATACAACAAGTTAAAATTGTGAATTATAGATGCTAAAAATTACAAATATAGATTTCGAAGCTATTACAATTTTTAAGAAACCTAAAAATTGTTAGCTATTATTAGTTAGTGTTAATTTAATTCATTCAGGTAATTGATTCTGTCGCGTTAAATGTATATGTACGTATGTATTACTAAGTAAACACTTTCTTGTTAACATTTATAGATATCCGCATATTCATTACACAATGAAAGTGGAAGAAGATACATAATTATACATACATACATCGCTGAATTAATTATACATTTTTGTTGATATGGTATTGTAATAGTAGTTTATTTTTTACGTTGTTTTTTTCCTACTGCGGCTTTTTTCTTCGGTTCTTGAATAATTTCAATGTAAGTATTTTGTTTTTATTCTGTTTCTTATTGTTCTATTACACAAAACACTTGTTTTGCTACCTATCCTTTCTTGTAACTACTATGTATCTATTTTCTTTAATATTTTGCCTTTACGCCACGATTTTTACGTGAAGGTGTTCAACTATTAATCTCGTCATATTGAGTTATTAGTAGACAGCGGATTTGTGAGGCATTTATGACAAAAATGAGTAGGCGTAATTTCAAATAGTAAAAATATTTAAAAAATTTAATAACACTGTTACATTATTGTCAACCTATCAAATATATTAAGAAAGAAGATAAATTTCCAACTTTTCAATGTATTTTCCGATCAGTTGCAATAAAAAAAGAAATGTAGTTATGTGTCAAAAAACAACGATGTCCTTGATAACTCAGAAAAAAATGATTTTTACACCATGCACATTATGTAAGGCTTCGTACAGACCTAAACAGCGCGCCGAACCGCGCGCCGAACCGAACATTTGCACGAACGTTTCGCCGCGCCGAACGGCGAACGGAATGGATTTTTGCTATTTCCAGAATTTCTTGCGAATAACTATAGAAGCTGCAGTGTTGTATACTACACAACGAAATTCAGAACATGTATTTATAATTATATTTGTAACATGCCTATTTAATAATTTTATATATTATGAATGTTAGGATATGCTTTATCTGCCCTACAAAAATATTTGCAAATGCTACCCATTCGCGTTCGTGCGCGCCCAAACGTTCGTCAAAACGTTCGTGGAAACGTTCGTGGAAACGTTCGTGCAAACGTTTGTGGAAATGTTCGTCAAAATTGCGCGGCGAAATGCGCGAATTCGTGTTTGCAGCCGATCCAAAGCCGATGGGAAACGTTCGTGCAAATGTTCGGTTCGGCGCGCGGTTCGGCGCGCTGTTTAGGTCTGTACGAAGCCTAACAAATATTTTTTGCATCACAATTAACCTGAAGAGATATTTAGATTGCCTTACTTCAAAGGGCTACTCTGTATACGGTAAAAATTGTATGTGAATCTGTCGATACGCAAAACAAAAACTACAAGCATTGAAAGATGTAAGAATCCATAGATTTATTATAGTTATAGGCGTGAATACATTTGAAAAACGGCAATTTCCACCACCTTTAAACGTTTATAGTTTATATGCAACATTGACCTATACGTTTATAAAATTTTCAGAATATATATAAATATGTATATTTATTAATTTTAAAAGAATTGCAGTTGGTCGTAATCACAAAGAAAATACTAAAGTTGTTGTTTAAAATTCTTTTATGTCAACCAATATCGAAAATTAAAAAAAAAAAGTTTTCTAGATCTGTGTAAGTTATATATATTTTTAATTTATTTTAGTCGTTTAGTAACTTATTTTAACTTATTTATCTTATAAATAACTAAGAAAACTTGTTTTTTAAATTTTCGATATTGGACGACATAAAAGAATTGTAAACAACGTCTTTTAGTATTTTCTTTGTGATTACCAGCAACTATAATTCTTTCAAAATTTCTTCCTCACGTGACAGTAGCTTCTCAAAAAATTCCAAGTCGCATGGTCCAATATTAAAAATGTTACGGTATTTTTAAGAGTGTCCGAATATTAACACGCGTCACTGTTGTGTGATTTTGTCCGTCCCTTTTCGTAAAATTAAATATAAAAGTGTACCATATTTGATTATTTACCTTATGCTGACAAAAGCATCCACAAATTCGAATTAAGTAAAATGCTGTATTCCGTTTTGTATTTTCCACTAATGTTCTAATTTCGTTGCACTACTGACGTTCCTCTGTGTTTATTATCAAAGTAATTCTCCAATATGATTGGTTTATCAATCGCCGTCACTGTCAACTGAAGAGTAATCCATTTGTCCGCTGTTTCATTTGATCACGTAATGGCAGTGTAAGCGTGAAAAGTAACAAAAAGTCAATGCAACATATTCGAAATGGTTTAATGGAATCGAAGATTATTTAAATTTTGTTGTTTCACATCGGTTTACGTTTACCTGCACTAATAAGCAGTTTTGCACAATTAATTAAATGTTGCACAGCAGTGTGGAATCGGCAATCAGATATCAATCAATTTGAAAATACGTTGCTTGAGCGTTACGTTTCTGTGGCAATTCGATCGCGGCACGCCGCGGCGCGGAAATCGACTGATGATGAGACTAACGACTAACCGAAGGCAACACTAACAGTGTCTGTCACTGTGTTCCTTCTCTATCTGAAATCGCGCATTCTCACTTTTTCGTATTACAAAGATCAAGCAGGTAATTTTAATGTTTACATATAATTCAAAAATATATAGACGACACCGGTGATGTTCAAATTTAATTCACTCAGTAATTGTAATTATTCACTTCTATAAATACACTACATTGTGAAAACATGATACAGCTACGACAAATTCACCACTGAACAAAACTGTTGCAAGTTCTCGTTTTGCATTTCATTTAAGAATGAGGTATTGCGCAAAATTCAGGGTAGACAACATGGAATCTACTTTACAATTATTAAAAGGTAGAATATTCATTGTGCGCTAGTAATAGCTCGAATAATAATTAGTACGTATCATCATTTGTAATTTGTTATTGTTAATAAGTTTAACAGTAACAGTAGTTTCGTTTTACCATCATCGTCATGAACAATCAAATTTTCTCACGAACTAAATCAAACTAAAAAATGTTCGCATTGATCGTAGGACGCAGGAGCCAAATAAAAATTGTATTCTCTTAATGTATTATTTTCATTTAATTAAAAATCATTAGTGTCTTGTAATCGATGCACAAACTTTTAATGTAATGATTATTTTGATCGATTTCAAATAATTGATAATTTTACAAAAATAATTTGATATTGAAAGAAAAGCATACAGTTGTGTAATTTATAGACAGCGTATTTTACGCATTTATGACACAAATGAGTAGGTGTAATCTAAAACTGCAAAAACATTAGAAGAACTAAAAACTACAGTTAAATAATATTCATCCTATGAAACACATTGAGAAACAAAATAAATATCTATTTCACTCCAGTTTGTTACAGATCATGTAGAGCATGTTTATTCTGCATAAAGATGCGCTGTCTAGTAATTTATAATAGTCAGTAAAAAAAGATAACAATCAAATAGGAACATTTGCCAACTTACAATCTCACCTTATACCAGCCGGATGCCCAGTCAATTTGACTTCGACTGTTCAAATACCGACAACAATTGAGATTCACTAATAAATCAATATCATTCCAAAAACATATTGTACACGAAGTGTACTAAATGTATTATGCAGAAAGACAGTAACTATTGACGAGCGACCTTATATTTCCACATATGTATATGCAGTTGACAATATCTTCCAGGTGCATCTGGAAACTATACTTAACATATACATATATATATTAAACTTAAACGATGTTCATAAAAAAACATCGTCATAAACTTCGACTGAGACAGGCGTTGGTAATGTGTTAACTACCTGCACAGTATTAATGTGTAATGAAAAATTAGTAATTAATGATAGAAAAAGAATAGGACACACAAGTGTTGGAAATAAAAGGAAACTACTATATATATCTGTAAATTATACTCATCATATACATATGTATACATATATTAAACTAAAAGGATGATAAAAGCGTTGGTATGATAATGTGGTAACTACTTAGTATTAATGTGCAATAAATAATTAGTAATTAATGATAAAAAAGAATAGGATAAGCGTTGGAAATTAAAGGAAACTACTATATATCTGGAAATTATACTCATCATATACATATGTATAAATTGAACTAAAGGGATGATCATATTTACGGCTGATAAAAACGTTGGTATGATAATGCGTTAACTACCTGCATAGTACTAATGTGCAATGAGAAATTAGTAATTAATGATGGAAAAAGAATACGATATGTAAGTGTTGGAAATGGAAGGAAAATACTGAATTGTTGGAGTGGAATGTGTTCAGAACGATATATATATAGAGTAGAGTCGTACAAGTGGGGTGTACGGTCATGGTCGTAATTCCTCACGTGCAAACTGACGGCAAAGTTACGGGCAAAGTTCTCGCAGCAAGGCGTGATAAGTGGGGAATCACATACACATTGCTGTACGCGTACACAGTAAATAGATTTTCCTATGCTTCAGATTTATAAAGCGGTGTACACAATGTTTATTAGCATCGGGGATGGACGTCCACGTAATTAAAATATAATCGCCAGGCTCGTGCATGTGTCGGTTCCTTAATTGATTAATTCTTATTCAATACGTCATTCGGACACAGTGACGCAGTGAATTCTTAAAAATTTATAACTGGTAAACATGTTATTGTTACATTCGTTTTGTCTGATGACATGATAATTAAAGTAGCACAGTAGAATCTTAATTATCCGAACCTTTGATGTCTGATGTCTTCAATCCTTTGCTATTTTAACTAGAAAATTAAACATTTCTTCATAACTAATTACATACCCATGAAATTTCAAAAATCTTGGGAATGGAAATATTCTGGGTCGGAAAAAATGTTTAATTTTCGAATTAAAATAGCTCCAAGTACAAAGGGTTAAAATTATTAAGAGATAATATCAATTTTTATATTATTTCTTATAACCGACACGGACAATGTTTATTTATTATAGCATGAGATCTATTTATTATAAAAATTAATAACAATTGGATGTACCTAGTATTATATTTCAGGAACTGTTTTAATTCTTCGCACAGTCATGTTCCTCTGTTTAGCTTATATGCAACACGACGAGACTCCCCTTCTCCAAAAGACAAATCAACGTACTGTTATGTTATCACCAGCTTGAACGACCCACGTACACATATTTTTGTAAATAAATTATGCAAATATTATATGATAGCGTGACTATACAAGGTATCTCAGCCAAAGCAGGCCACCTAAATATCTCCTTTATTTTTAATGACACGAAAAACATTTATGGCATAATTTTAATGGTATCAAAGGAAGAATATCATAGAAGAACAATTTTTTTGTTCGGTTATTTTTTCATAGTTCTTTTCAAGGTCATCGTTATTTTTCTTATCGGGAAAATTTGTTTGTTATCCTATTTTGTAGCGGTTGAAAAAATACATTTGAATATGTTTAAATCATTACCTTGTGATCCTTGGAGACCTTGAGTCCAAAAAAATGTGACAAAATTGTAGGATAATATTAGGATTACATTTGAACTTATTGTTTGTGTTAAAACACTATAAGTTATAATAATATAAAAGGCAAAATCGACTGCTTAATAACGTTTTTATTTTCGAAAGCTATATAATGCTACTCTAACGACACAATAATTAAAGTAGCACAATGGAATCTTGATTATCCGAACCTTTGATGTCTGAACCCTTTAATACCCCCACATCAAAATATGGGCAGGCGAGACACCCTGCAGGTCCGAAGGTGAGTCGGTCCAACGTTCGATCCGAGCTCTAAACAAGCTGAAAAACTCAATAATATTAGGTAGAATGACCGATCTCATCAATGACGACCGTCCTGTTTAGTAGGTCGACGACTCTGAAAGTGGCCCGGGCCTAATAAAACAGAGAGACGACCGAAAAACGAATGGATAATTGCAGCTCAATAGAGGGCCGAGGCCGGCAGCGCCAATTGTGATACTGGTGATTAAAGATCCGGTGTGCTTAAGGAAGCGAGGGGTGGCCGATCCACCCTTCCCCGGCAATCACAGTTACTACTACTACTACTAATACCCCCACATGCTTCAGATGTAAATATAATAGCTGAATTCCAGAAGATCTATTTATTATAAAAATTATTAATAATTGAATTTTAGTATTATAATTAGATAACTGTTCTAATTCTTCGAACAGTCATGTTTCTCTTATAGCGAATAGCCAAAAATCGTTTCTGTTCCCACTATGCGATTCTTATAGTGTTTTTCGCGCTGATTTCGAATCTGTCCTTAATTTTTCTTCTAGACGCACAGTTTTTGAGAAATTCGAGTTAAAAAAAAACATATTTTTCAATTTGAAACAAATATTGTGATGTTATTATAAAAGATATTCGATTGTTCTTTATAGCAAAACGATTCTGTAAACTTTCCAGAATCCAGTGATATCTTTAAACACGTTTAAACAGTCATTAAACTACTTTTACACTATTTTTTGAGGATATTCATTAATTTATTTCAAAAAATAAGGGTCCAGCGGAGAATCGCACTATACCACGCGATAGAGCACACTTTTATCTTCAGAAACCACTCTTTCAAGTTTTCAACGTCGAAGTTTTTCTCGAACCAAAAAGCAACATATCTTCGCCTAACATAAGTGCCGCCATTAACGTTCATGAAAAAAAGTTCAAGTTAAAAAATACCCGGAAAAATGTTTAATTATAAAATAATTGTGTATTAATTAAAAAATAAATAAAATTAAATAAAAAATAAACATGTTTAAACAATGTTAATGTATTAGTATTCGATATCACTGGATTCGGGAAAGTCTACAGAATCTTTTGCTGTAAAGAACAATTGAATATCTTTTATAATGACATGACAATATTTGTTTAAAGTTGACAAACATGTTTTTTTGTTCAAATTCAAATTTCTCGAAAGCTGTGCATCTAGGAGAAAAATTAAGGCCAGATTCGGTATCAACGCGAAAAATCCGATAAGAATCGAATGGTAAAAAAAGAAATTGAAATTTGATGGACCGTGTAATTGGTTTGAAGACCCCCCTTCTCCAAAAAGATATCTAATAGTACTGTTACGTTATCACCAGCCTTAGCGAACAATGCACACATATTTTTGCAAATATATTATGCAAATGCTTTCCGAGACAAGTATTTTTTGTCATTATCAGATTGCGTTGCACAATCCACGTGGGTTTTACACATGCGTAGATTAAAATGCATTTACAGAAATAAATAGAAATACACATATGTACGGATAACGTACAGGCATGCATTTAATTTTCATTTATCGCGTGTGTATATTACACTTTATAATATTCCACAAAAATGGGTTGATTTAGCTATGCTTACCCATGGAAATTTTACGTATATTTTGCTATGCACGTTCGTGGAAATACGTTACATTTTGCTATGCACGTTCGTGGAAATACGTTACATTTTGCTATGCACACGTCTATCGTGGAAATACGTCCTGAACAGTGTTCCACCATTTTGCAAATTCAGGCTTTGCTCCAGAAATATTAACAGAGGAAAATTGAAAGGTCTATTTCTGGAGCGGGCTGTTTATACAGGAACATCCACTTAAATCGCAATCTGCATGCGTAAGAACAAACGTGATCACCAACACCGAGGTGTATATACATGGTACAGACACATTTTTACATTTATGAAAGGCCATCTCTTTCTGTACCTACTCATGAGGAGAGGACGCTGAAATTCTATCTAACATTTCAGAACGGATAAGTTGTAAAAAACTGAAACTTTCTTTCAAAGCAGCAATGAATTTTGTCATATCTGCATTTTATAAAATAACGGAAGCGAGAAAACTACAAAAAGGAATGGAAAATTGATATTTTACTTAATAAGATATAACAAATAAAACTAGATGGATACAAAAGTAAGAATATGAATGTTTAAATATGTTTAAACAATCATAATGTATTACTATTGCACATCACTGGATTCGGGAAAGTCTAGAGAACCTTCTGATGTAAAGAACAATACAATATCTTTTATAATAACATCACAATAATTGTTTAAAATTGAAAAATAGTTTTTTTTCAAAGTCATATTTTTCAAAAACTTCTAGGAGAAAAATTAAGGACAGATTCGGAATGAGCACAAAAAACATAAAAAAAGTTTAAATTTGTTGGATAGTGTAATAATAATAGTTCGTTGAAACTGGAAATAAAGAATTGAATGAAGTTATGAATAATCACAAATTGTACAATGCACACTAAAATCTAATAACAACATTTTGATTCAATTAATGCGAATAACATACAAAAATGTTTGTATTATGCATGGTTTCAGAATGAAGAAACTTATTACCAATGCACGCTTCATTAATATTCAATAACGTGTATGCGTGTCACTTTTTCTGCAACGTTATCGTGCAACGTCTTTTTGATATGCAAACTGCGACAAACTGATAGCGACAAACTGATGTCTTGTTGATACTAAACATCATGTCTATTATAATCAGTAGCGCGTTATAACTAGTTGGGACCTCGAAAAAGTAAAATTTCGGGACCCCTAACCCCATCTAAATAATTTTCACTTTAGAATAATTATGTAAATAAAAATAAATTCAAAAAATACTACGTTCTTAAAAACGGAAGTGAAAAGTATAAAATAATGTTTCCTAGTTCCACACAGATTCCTAATCTAATCTTTTCTTCTGGAAATGAAATAAAAGCGATGACTACCATAAGCTTACCGTGCTTCATCGAAATGCCTGGTGTTCGGATTTATCGATCTTCTCCGCAGCCAACTGGACTTCATAGAAATTCAGACTGTAGAGTGAATGTTGATTTCATCAGGGATCCAAAGGTCCCATCAGGTTTCACCCAGTTACCGTCTCAGAATATCAATTTTATCAGAACCCTCTTTCGCCGCTGGGTTAGTCAATCGCGTGGTTAAGACTGGGCTAAAGTTCTCGCCCTCTGAATTACGACCATCCAGATGGGTGAGATGGGGAACCGACACCCCACGGACTATACTCGATTGATTTACACGTGTACATACACACTACTTTCATCAACTACCTCTGAACCAAACATTCTTGGGAAAGGCAATTGATCCGTCTTGAACTTTATTACCTACATTTTTAAGGGTAATCTTAAGGTTCCGCATACCTTCGTATAAGGGTCGTCGCAGTAATTATAGTTGCAATAAAAAATTTTCGATTTTGCGCCGCCTCCGAAAAAAATTATTGTATTTAATGTGGTATTTAATATTTTATTTTAATGAATTCTATCAACAGTTGGTGTGTATTCATACAAATCAAAAGTGAATTAAATTATATTTAATGTGTTATTTTTATATTAAAAGTTCGTGCGTATTCACATAAATGAAATGGAAATTATTTCATACTTTTTAGTGCATTTTCGTTTTTTGTTTCTTTTTTATACCTACCTCCTTCTTTTTCGTAGTCGGTTAAAAAGGGGCCAGAACGATAGGCAAATCCGAAGAAATAACCAGACCTGCGAAACAAATGTTCCCTATTGTTCAGTAAAAATACCGCTACTCGATTTAGTCACCTAGGACCTAGGTACTATATTCCACCACTTCCAATTTCCTCCAAATTACAACCAATAAGATTTTCGCAAACCCCACTACGTGTCAACCCCCACTATTTGTACAGTTATCTTTAAGCATTGCAGAGGAAAAATAAAACATATATGTTTTGACCACCCGAGGTGTATTACAATTTTCTTTCCCGCATATTTCGCAAGGATCCGAGATCCTTATAATTCGAGTGTAAGGGGTTGTATTTGCGAGGAGGTAGCTTTTAAAAAAATTGTCTAGAATATCTAGAAGAAATCACAGAGAATGTAAATATTCTTGGAAGAAATGTTTAATTTTCCAGTTGAAGCTCCGAGTGCAAGGGGTTAAAAATTTGCGAGGAGGAAGCTTTTCAAAAAATTTTCTTAGATCGCCAATACCAAAAAGTGAAATGTTCCGTAATAAAAGAAGTAGCTGTTATCAGGACGTGGCTTTATAGCGTTAAGTTATTCATTATTCCGGAATAATTAGAAATTCTCATAAATGAACCGAAGCATTGACCGAAAACTTTTTTTCAGATACTTTTCTCTTCTGACCAGTGAGGTAATAACGTTTCTTCGATACCAATTGGTTTTACTTCCGTTCTTATTAAGCCCAGGCGATGTTTAAACCATGAATTTGCCGCTGATTTCCACATCATTCGATGGTCTATCAGTGGAATGGTGGAGCAGCACCGTAGGGGATTTTGTCCCGAGCCCCGGACTGACCACTTCTCTCATTTCTCAACGTCGTGCGCATTCCCTCACACGCCACAGAACACCATCTGGATCGTACGCTGTCTGCACGCCACTCCCATCCAGCGTTTTCGCGATTCTCATCTTCGTGATCTAATTTTTCTCACCGTCACGGGGATTGTCTGATGCGGAGGGACAGAAGTTATGTGAGAATGAAATTGCAATTCCTGCGGTATATCGTTCAGGAGGTTTCGAAGAGGTCGATTGATGAAAATGAATCTTATATATTGATCAGGAAAAATGTATTATCAGGAAGAAGATTGGACAATCAAAAATTATTAGACTTCATCGAGATTAATTTTAAACTTGCAGACAACTGCCATCGGTGAATATGACCGCATAAGTTATTAGTGCCACATGTAGAATGTTCTTTTTTTGGGTCATTCCTAGGGGAGAGATTAGGGGAGAAATTACAAAGTCAAATCAATTTTTTTTAATGCAACCATATATTTTTCTTGTTATAACACGGTAGCATTTTCCGAGACGAATTCAACGACATATCACATTACGTAGTTTACTGTTAGGAAACATTAGAAATTATATTTTATAATAATAATTATAGTTCTAGTGTTAACTACCTGAATGATCTCGAAAAATAAGTCTGACTCGATTGTAAGGTACACTGTTGAATTTTAAAATTGTGTTGATTAACATATGTACTAAATTTTTTCTCGTATAAAAACAGTAGTTTCAAAAATATTTACAATTTTTAAAAAATGTTGGTAACGTTTGTTGTATTGATATGTAACTTTTGTTTAATTAACGCATACATGGAGGTATATTTAGAATCGATTTCAGAAGAAAGGATATTATTGGCATTTTAACCGTTTTTTGTTAAGATACAATAAACATTATACATATAGAAATGCAGTCGTGCTGTGACTGTTGTTAGCAATTGCCACGGGTAACAAAGAAATAAAGGAATAACATCACATGCACTTTGTTTGAGAGATTTATTAGCTCTTTGGTGGAAGCACATAAATACTAGGGACACAGTACAAATCATTGGAAGCGTGTGCATTTCCCACGCACAATTTTGGGATTCTACAACGTTCGGAAACATGTTCAATGTTACTGATGAATCGTCGACATTTTATTTAGTCCAGATAAAACATCAGATAAATTGTACGTTGTTTGTAGCACGTGTGCATAATAAGCTCTAGCAGAAACAAAGGAATAATATTTATAGAACATAACATTCTGAAAGCACTTTTTTAATGGTTTGTAAATAACAGTTTCACATTTGTATTTTTTTTAAATAAATCACAATCTTCATGACTGCTCTTAAATCTTTGATTGCTTATTTGTTGAACAATAATTTTGATGTGTATGATGAAAAATTACAAGTGCATATGTTCGTTATTATTAGACTGCGGACTTTATGCATTTATGACAAAAAAATGAGTAGGTGTAATTCAAAATAATAAAAATATTAATAGAGTTTAACAATGTCGATATACTATTTTTTTTGACCATGTCGAAATTGTTAATGAGCAAAATAAAATTTTACTTCGTTTCTATGGATTGCAATTGATGTGTATAAAAATTTTAGTTTGCATGGAGATCCGCTGTTTAGTTATTATCTTTTTACACATTTGATGTTAGTACATGTAATTGAATAGATGTAATGAGATAAAAAATTGTAAAATATTTAGGGTGTTCCAAGAATGGTGTGTTTTCTCGAATAGAATGCTTCCTGATTTCATTTGAAGTAACTTTTTCCTGTGCGATAATATTTTCCGCGATTTCGTTAAAGAATTATTAATGAAAAACCCGGACCAATCAGAGCTCTGTTCCAGCAGACGGTTTCCGGTACTTAATTACACTTGAAATTTATTATTTACTATTTTAGCACTAGGATTATATTGAGCTCGAAACGAGATTGACGTTCTACATTACTACATACATAGTAACTATAACATTCCTGTATACATAGTAATTAATTTATTTAAATTTCATAGGATTTATGGTAACACCAACAGAGAAGCTAACAGAGACCTTATAGTGTTACAAGTATTAGTATGTTGTTAACATATTCAAAAGTGTGTTGAAAAATTTGATAGTGGAGATTTCAACCTAAAAAACCGAAAAAGAAGTGGCAAGTAGGGTTTGTTGGTTTTTAAAAAAATATTATGCAATTCGAAAACCGGGGTTTTTAGTAAAAAAAAAATCGGTTTTAAATTTATACGTAACACTTATACGTATATCTTCTAGTAAATATCTTCCATTAGCTACAAAGGAGCTAACCAGATATATTACCAGATTAGTGGCAAGGCAATACAGATTGATACTGGTGAAATTGCAAATTCAATCGAACGAAATCCAGGACGTGCAATAAGAGAGATTGAAAATATGTTAAGTATTTCACAGAAATCAGTTTCATTGCATTCAAAAAGCTCGGAATGACAAATAGGTATGGCGCTTGTGCTCCGCATGGATTGACGGAGAAGAATTTGTTTGATCGAATTTAAATCTTGTTTAAGCGACAGAGAGACCATCGATTTTATACACCTGCTTGTTTCTGGTAATGAAAAATGCATAACTTTTGATAATGTAACGAAGTTTTATTTAATGAAAATAATTTAAAACCATAGAAGAATGAAATACGTACACGCCTGAATTATTAAATGAAAAACACTAATAAGGATACGTCTAAATTATTGAACATTGATCAGGTAAGTTTTCAGTGTTTATTTTTCAATTTATTATCCTTCACAAAATATTAAAGCGAAAGAAAGAATAAAGGACTATTCTTCTTTATGTTTCATAATAATGTTTTCCTGCCAGTTTGCTATTTACGTGGAGGTGAAGCATTCTTCGTATATTTGAAAAAAAAACCGATTCGTTGCTTTCGATGAAAGAGCATCGACAGTAATTTTTCTAAGATTAAGTTTTTGTCCCGAGGGGATTTGGTTGATTAGATTTATTCTTCAGTGGTATTTTCCAGTATCTCATTGAGCTCTACAAGGAGCAAGTAAGATTGGGGTGCACGCCACACTATACTGGGAAGCTGGCTGCGACTCGCTCAGTTCGCCTGGCCAATTCTACTCGAAATCTAAATTTAACCAAAGTCAGTATCGCTTTGCTCGCGTGATCTACTTTTACTGTGTTTTACGGATTGACCCAATTTTGTTGAACTTCCGGACAAAGTATGAGAAAAATTAAAGCCAGATTCGGAATCCGAACGAAAAACTCTATAAGATGCACCCAATAGTTATATGGAAACATTTTTGTTGTTGGACAGTGTAATTAGTGCCTCACATTGTATAGTATATATATATTTAGATCTGCCTAATACACGGGTCCCATGGAAATCACTGAAACAAATTTCCACGTCACGGTTTTCACCGTCTCCAGATTTGACCGGCAATAACTTTGGCCGACAACGCGTTTAACCGAAAATGACTTTGATTGACAACGAATCTAAAATCTGATATTTGTGTCGGTGATTTCCATGGGACCGCTAATACGCCTTCTTAGAGCCCCCAGCGAAGTTTCCGATAACGTCCATCCTCAGAATTCGATGAAATTTTGAAAATAGGTTCTTTTTTTACTAAAATGAATGAAAAGTCCATAAGATGCAATGCCTGTACTGATCGTAAGTCTTTAAGTGGACTTCATTGAAATTGAACGAACAGCTAGTGAACTACGTGAGATCGTAGCGCAGAGAGTGCGTCCAAGCAAGATAGATTTTACAGCATTGTCAGCTTTAAAAGTGCAATATTGCTGTATTGTATTCATTCGACAAACGTCGATGCCCTCAACGAAAGCGTACAAGTGGTTTTTATTCTGTTTTTCGTAGTTGTCGAAATTCGTTGTGTAAGAAACGACAGGAAATGAAGATGAAGGGGTAAACTTTCCCTTGTAATCCTGACATGTCAAGTGTCCTTGTAGCGAGGATGTTCGAACGATAGGAACTGAAGACACTAACCAGATGCAGTGACCTGGAGTTTCAGCGTCGATAGTCGCGTGGATGGCTTGCAGATGGGGGATTGCGACGAGGGATAAGAACTTGGGGAGGCTACCGCTTTCCCTGGGAGAAACCCAGGAAAAACGACAACGTTCCGCAGCGGTGGGAATTGATGAGGAGGATCTATCCTGCGGGGACAAGAGTCAACTCGGCACTCTTGTCCGAATCGTTGAACCGTTCAGATATTGTATCACACGTGGTCGACACCGAGTGTTACAAGTTGTAAAGGTTCAGAAATAGCCTCAGCGGAGTGCACAATTTTCGCTGAAGTTGAAGTTACCCTTGTACGTTACCAGAGATGGGCATTATTTGTTGAAACAAATATTTCAAATGCTATTTAATATTTTAGACTTTATTTGCTTAAAGAAAATAGTATTTTAAATAAGATATACAATTTCGAAAATAAAATATTTCTTTTTTAACAATCGGAACCACAAAATAAAATATTTCTATTTTAATAATAATCTGAAACACGAAATAGAATAAATATTCCGTTTTGTCGATCGTACGAATTAATAGAAATTAGTTTATGATATCGGCGCACAGGTTCGATTAAAAAATCAGAATTACAATAACTTCCCTATAAAATCGGGAAGTTAAAAAGCAATTTTGCGATTTATAAAATTTTTCTCAACGTTCCGATCCGTTTCTGGATCATCTTCAAGCGAATTTTGCGTCTGAAAAATACCTGTGCGCCGATATCATAAACTAATTTCTACAAAATAGAATATTGCATTTTATGCGTCGTTATACCTAACACTTTCAGAAATTTAATATTTCTTATCTTAGCAATAATTTAAAAAAGAAATGGTACGTAATATATGAAACTATATCATTTGTCACATTTTCGTTTTATTTAATAATAACCATTTCTACTCATAAATTTATTGAATGCGAACTATTACTTTCAGAAGTACTATTTAAAATTGAAATTGAAAATAAAGACAAAGTCGAAATATTTTCAATATTCTTCGAATAAAATACTAGTTTCAAAAGTTACTGCCTTAAATAATTATTTTATTTATGTATTTCTGTAGGGAAATTGAGTAGATGAAATTCGAAATTTTAGGAAGATTTTGAAAATTGTTAAGGGAGGAAATAGCATTCTATTTGATTTCTATATCTTGCAATCGACGCAGACAATTTTTCTTTCACACATAAAATGTAATTTTACAATAGTCACTTTACAATTATTCTGATCGTTATTATGGGCACATAACAAATGGTATATAAAGAATACGATTACGGTATTTTGTACGTACATCTGTAAGAAGCTTCCACGGACAGCAGCATGGAGAGGTGAGAGGAGATTGAACTAAATTCCATTATTCATCGTGTTGTCTGAAGGAGCTCACAACACACTAAACGCCTTGGTGCTTTCATCTCTGAGAGAATCTTATCCAAACAACAAAAACAAAAGCAAAAATAAAAACGAATAAACCACTTCTCGTAAATCCTACCTACATATTTTATTTACACTTTATTCAACTTATCGATACTGTTCAAATATACATAGACTCCTACTGAGATTATATGTTGTATATTGTACGTTAGCACTGACGAGTCACGTGCTTCAAAATTGTGTTTAGTGTAATTATGTAATATAAATAATATAGTAGTTTCAAAATGTAGGATTAAAATCGTTAGAAAAATAATACGTCCGTAAACAGAAAATAATTGAACGTTTAATTTAAAATATATCGAACACAATTAATAAAGTTATCTCGTCTAAATCTCTGTCTGAGATCAAACAAGTCTTTTCGTTTTCACACGTCGTACTAGAATAATCAAAAATCGCATATTACAAAATATGAAGAACGCAATTGATAATATTAACCCTTTACACTCCATTGTCGAGGGTAACTCGACATCAGAGAAAAAAAAAACGTGGATGCAAGTTAATGTAAGTAATAAATACAAAAATTATATGTGAATGCAAATAGTCTAAGTAATGAATACAAAAATTACATGTGAATTGTATATAAGAATGTATTTGCTTCTTCCTTTATTTATTTTGTAGTTAATATCAAATATAAGTACCAAAAATATAAATTACATAATGTTTGAGAGCTACTGAGAAAATTATGGTTCGAATCAATACATTTACGAGTGTAAATCGTTTCTTAATGATAAGACTGTATGTTTATGCAGTTTCTCCGAGTATTATAGCAATGCAAAGAGTAAAATATGTTATTTCGTGTGCCAGATAGCTAAAAGAAGAAATATTTTATTTTCAGGTACAGATTATTAAAATAGAAATATTTTCATTTTCGAAATTGTATATCTTATTCAAATTACTTTTTTCTTTAAGCAAAATAAAATCTAAAATATTAAATAGTATTGGAAATATTTGTTTCGCCAAATAATGCCCACCTTTGATTTACATTATATTGTATTTCAATTAGACTTTACTTAAATTATATTTTATTTCAATTACATTGTATTTCGATTATACTCATAATTCGCGTATCAGCAATTAAATTAAGTGAAAGTTTTGTATTACGTAATGCAGTTACAATGTAATTCAAATACTGTGTATATAAAACACAATGTAATTCAATTACGTAATCGAATCGAGCGGGAGCACATCAAATTTACCATCTTTTTTTCTGTAAATATTTATACATCTTTCTGTCCAGCAATAAGTAAATCTGATTCCAAAATAAGTGGTCTTTGCATTAATATGTGCATTTTATGCATTCAGTAAAATACTGTAATATATATGCTGTCCGCCTTAGCTTACGTATCGAATTCTTTGGGTGAATTTATGCGAGGATGCGTGGGCCATCGAAAGGGAAAGTAACGCAAATCCCAAGTATTCTTCTGTCGACGCAGACGCTTCGTTGTGTAAATCTTTGAATACGACGCGTGGGATATAGCGAAGCTTAACGTTGCTTTTACTTCATCGATAACAGGCTTCCTGATAAAATATCTTTGCCCGTTCGAACTCCCATAAACTGTAATCCATCTCGTAAAAATGTCCTATTTGGCTCATTCTATTTTTCTTCTTCGTAACATACTCACTAGAGTAAACCTTATTTTTTGACCAAAGAATTTTTTTTTGATCTAGCCAGTTCTGATATTCGATTTCAAAATTTGATGCATACAACGGCAACGAGAACAATAATGAGAACAATCAGCCGTTCTCAAGTGATGCCATTACAAACAAACAGCATTTAATTTTTATTTAGATAGATAGGTTTGTGATTTACTGTTTCAATGTGATAATCAAAATTCATATACGTTGCTAAATAATATGAAACATGTAAAGTAAAAAGAATTAATATTTAAAAGCAATAAAATTCTTGTTAGAGTAGAAACTCGTCTATCCCTCGGACAAATATAATGTACTTCATGAAACAAAATTTCGGAAAATTTTCAATTTTTCTATCGATTCTAATTTAATACCATTCTTAATTAACTTCGTATGATCGCGAATGGGTCATGCGTTGACAGTACCATAAATCGTTTGTCCTGTTTGCAGCAGCGGTTTTCAGCGACCAGTATTGTTAGACCCATGATAGGGGAATTTCAAATGAAATACCGAATTTCACGCTCGTATAATTATTCAAATTACAGTGAGAATCTTCTACTTAATTAATCCTTCGCACTTGAAATCGCTCTTTTCCAAGGAATGCCGAAAAATATAAATTATAATAATTTTTCTTAAAATAGCAAGAATGAAAATTTTGATTTATCCACATTTTGTATTTTGTATTTGGATTAACATGTGAATGAATAGTTTAATAAAGAATTACGGAAATAAGTTATTATAACAATTATCATAAAGAAAACAACATTTCATGCCATTACTTATATTTACATGATAGCATTTCCAATTAATTGTGTGAGAATTTCGCGTAATAGCGTAGCATTTCACTTCAAGCACGTATTTCGCATTAAGGAAACTCATTGTGTCCTTCGAACGATAGAAATAGAAGTTTGTTCTCTTCCGAATGTTTATACAGAGCAAATCCAAGTGTCGCTTATCGTATCGAACCGTTGACGGCTTTTTTCTTGTGCGTGCTGGAAACTGCCCGAGTAATCGCTCGAAATCTCGCCGCAAGTGTGTGAAACTTTCAATATCACCTCCTTCGATTATCGATTTCAAACTTTCTCTATACATAGAACTTGTTGAATGCTATGAGAAACTGACTATTTGATTTTATCGCATCCGCATCGTGAACTCAGCAATTGGAAGAAGGAATTTCTGCAAATTGATTGACTAATTTGTCACGATTTTTTCACAATGGAATTGTTCTTAGGAATTTACTTAGATATATTAAAATGATATATTGTAACTGATGCACGTAACAATTGGCCTCTATAATTATTTCGTTTGTAAAAATATTAGGTTGGGGACAAAGTTTCTTCGTATTTTAATACAGAAATGAATCAAGTTCTTTCCATATTGTCAATAAAGTTTATTAAATCAAGTATATGCCGTTTTGAATGTATATGCGAATTACGTAACAAATTGTTTTTGCATCACAATAACTCTTCAGAGATATTTAGTTGGCTTTACTTAAACGGATCACCCTGTATAAAATGTCCGGGCCATTTGTGAAATACCTGGCCATTATACTTATTGCCCAAAAAATTAGGCATTCTACACAATGCCCGGTCATTTTACAAAAATGTTCACGTTAAACACATTAAACACATTGTCCGTAACATACGTATACACTGTATAATTGGTTTCACTATTTTGTATATATTTATTTGCATATGTCGTGCATATATTTCGCATATAGTTTGCACATATTTTGTATATATTTTTGCATATTTTCAATATTAATTTTGCATAAAGATCCGCTGTCTACTTACTGTAACTTGACACTGACTGTAACTACGTGTAATACAGAATGCAGATCTGTTTGCAGTGACGCACTCAGGGCCGGGGGGACCAGGCCAAGTCCCCCTCCCCCAGGAAACAAAACACTGGAAAATTAACTAAACCGTAGAATAGCTGCTTTCTCTCCAATTACGATGATTTTTGGATATGTTATATGTAAAACTAAACATTTTAAACGTTTCCCTATATATCTATATATCTATATATATTTCTTTCGAAATTCGTAATTAGAAAAATTCGAAATATTATAATATTTCAGTGATGTTTCCGTCAAATAGTGCTCTCATCATGTTCACGGTAATGGTGGATTGACAAAACTTTGGTACATTGGTATGTGTGCTCGAGCAAACTTGACTTTGGTGAATCCCTAATGACCGTAACAGTGAAACCTGTATCAGTAATTTTAACGTAATGCCACACAGATACTTCGCATCGTTGGAGATACGTATTTACAGTTTGAATCCTTGTTAGGTCTGAACGCGCATTTCAGGTATTACATCGCCGAGAATATGAGAACAAGTTGCTGAAGTCCACAATTGATTCATTGACCAACTAAAACTACGACCACTGACTGTTTGCTTCCGAACTAGATTCTACTGAGGCGCGTATAGTAATATGGTTCGCAGAATTATGCAAAGGGTTTGTGATACAGTCGAATCGTCAACGCATGCCGACGAGTGTTAGTATTTTGGTTCAATCGAATTCATGATTCCGCGGACGAAGTGAAGCTTGATATACTCTAACAATGGTATTATTAATTTTTCAAACTAATTTTGATAGTTCCTTGTAGTTCTACTACTTAACAGTATCGTCAACATTAAATTAGGATTGTGAGGATCAGCTTTAAACTTGATCTTTAAACTTGAATTGTGAGGATGTGCTTTGAACTTGAATTATGGAATGGACTTTAAACTTAAACTTTGAAATTACACGTTACACTCGAACTTTGAAATTGCACGTTAAACTTGAAAACTGATTTTCAAAGACGGAATGCTTTTTGGATTCGATCTAGAAGATTCTAGAATTGTGTGAGGACGAGCTTTAAACTTGATCCTTGAACTTAAATTGTGAAGAAATGAATGAAATCTGTGTCAAAATCAAACAAGTTTCGATAGAAATGAGATAGAGCGATGAAATTATTTTTAAAATAAAGCTGAAACTTTGTAGAATATGGAAAAAATAGGGAGATTATGGTACGAACGTTTCTTAAAATTGAAAAAAATTAAAATGTAAATTTTTAACAATAATTCGACTTTTTGCAACATCCGGAGGTTGTAGACAAACTTTGTGTACACGTTGAAAATAAATTTATTTCGCGCGTGGCATTGGAAAACCACAATCTTAAACAATCACAACGTATTACTATTGCACATCGCTGGATTCGGAAAAGTCTGGAGAATCTCTTGCTGTAAAGAACAATACAATATCTTCTATAATAACATCACAATATTTGTTCAAAGTCGAAAAATATATCTTTTTTTTCAAACTCAAATTTCTCAAAACTGTGCGTCTAGGAGAAAAATTAAGGACAGATTCGGAAGATTAACCCAACAGTTATATGGAGGCATGGAAAAAAAGAAGTTGAAATTTGTTGGACAGTGTAGTTAAGAAGACAATATGAAAATAATTTTCCGTATGTACTTATTCCAAGTTGAGTCATATCAGTTCGAGCACCTACTAGTTTTCTGGTAATAGCTATTATATATATGGAAAATTATTTTGACGATGTCTCGTTAACTTTTAGATTTATGATAAACGCAGTCATGTAAAAACTGTATTATTAGTGATATCATGAACGATGCACTCATTTTTCCTTTACCCCTTATTCTATACATATACATATTGCGAATTGCTCAACAACTCTGTTGGGAATGACTTTGGTAGATGCGAAAGTTTGATAGTTAGCTTCTACGTAATATTTCTCAGAATGTAGCTAAAAAAGTTTTCGACAAAAATGATGGGTTAACTTGGAGGAGAATCAAATATAATTTCGAAGAATGAAAGAAGGAAAAATAACCAAGATCAAAACGAAGAGTATCTATTTAGAGTTATATGCACGTTTCATTAAAAATATAAATTACTTTATTTACTACTATACAGGGTGTCTCAGCTGAAGGAGGCCAAATATATTCTTTATTTTTAATGCGACAAAAAATATTTATGGCATAATTTAAATGGCATCGAAGGAGGAATATCACAGAAGAAGAATTTTTATTTGTCCGGTTATTTTTCATAGTTTTTTTTAAAGGGGATCGTTATTTTTTATCGGATAAAATTGATTTCTTTTTATTCCTACTTGTAGCGGCTGAAAAAATACATTTAAATATGCTTACGTCAGTACCTTCAGGTGACCTTGAGTAACAAAAAATGTGATAAAATTGTAGGATAATATTAGGATTACATTTGAACGTACTGTAAGTTGTAAATCTCGAACTTTATAAGAAGTCGACTTTCGACGTAGAATTTTCTTTGTCAATTAATTTCACTTCGTCTGCATTTAGATCGGATGTTTAATTTTCGATTCGTTTTTATCTTGGCTGGATCAAGTGGCTCTACGCATCTTCTTGGGTAGTTAGTCACCAGTCTACTATGCAGTGTTTATTCTAATTTCTTCTGAACTATCTTTTACATTCTCCAGTGATGAACAAACTTCGACGGATGTTTCATTTAATTTTACGTTCGCATAGATTTATAAATTTATTAATTTATTTATTAATAAAATAGATTTCGCTGTGTTCTTAATTTGTTCGATGAAGTTCTAAATTAAAGATAAGTTTGGATTTGAAATAAATCATATGAGTTAGCAATCCCATGTAGATAATTCAATATTATTTATTAATTATAATATTTGATGTTATAGCTCTCTCGTGCAACATTTATAGAACAAATACGAAAAGAAATTCAGAGATTATATAATATTATGTGATTGATTTTATTAATTACTGCTCATGGCAGAAGCACCGGACGTGACAGTATAAATCCTAAATGCAATCTTTTTAAAATTTTTTGTAATATTGCATTGTCATCCAGTTCTGAACTGTGCGGAAAGCTTCAAGTCTCTAGCTCATCGGGAAGTTAGTTTAAAATCAGTTGCAAGATTTGTACCGAACAGACAGACAAATAAGAAAGCGAGCTAATAAAAACGTGGAAAAAATCATGAACTTATGAAAAACCAGTTTAAACAGTCATTTTGTTTCGTTATTGTTAAAACGTCGTAATAATACGAAGTAATCTTCATGAAATTTTCGTATAATTAATGTTTCAAATTAAAATGTAACAACTACAATTTGTCAGTGTCGAAAGATTAAATTATTTAACGGAATAGCAGCAAAAATGTTCTCACGTGGCACGAGGAAAATGGGAATTGGCTGACAGCACTCTACCCGTGGAAAGCCTAAGTATGTAAATTCACATTTCTGTGTACATCGTATTTTTTAATTTCAATTAAATCGTACGTTTTTCCGAGTCTTAAGTTTTTCTGACAGTTAGCTTTTCATCTATTACCGGTTTTGTCGTGATCGAGTGTGTGCTGCGTTAAAGCGATATTTGACGAATTGAGCTACTAGAAGGTGTGGAGTGTGACTGTATCTGATAACGGTTTTTTTATTGTCAGAGTATTGCGAATGTGAGAGGTACGATGTTGATTTATTGCGGTATGTATCTACAGTTGTCCTTTTGGTAGGTCTGGCGATTCGGCATCCGGATATTCGAGACTTCAAATTTTTGCGGTACACGTGGTCATAAAACAATTCGACTAACCGTGGAGATTAAAACGTTCCATCAGTTCGGAATCGAACGTTCTTCGCAAATACTACTTTTCACTATTACTTGTAACAAAATAAAATATAGCGTTTGTCGTAAAAAATACATTATTTACTTTCTGCAGATTACAGTTCCCATTGGAATCGAAACTAGTAATGGCGGAGTACTAGCGGATTTTATGCATTTATAACAAAAATGAGTAGGTGTGATTCAAAACATTAGAGGAATTTAAAAATTGTGTTATATTGTTTTCGACCTTTTAAACATACAACCCCTGGTACAATGTTTCCGATGGGAGCCTTTAATACCGATTTTAGAGAAAACATTTACAATTTAGAAGTATAAAATATTACTTTATGGTACAACAAAACAACAAAATAACATAAGTATCCATTTATCATAACAAAGAAACAAGAAAATAAACAATATGTTATACGGAAAAAAGTTTCCGATTAATAGAACTGCTGAAAGAAAGTTTCCGACTTGATTTACACTGTCCAACATCCTTATTCAACAAGTACTGTTGGGTGATTCCTATAGAGTTTTTTGCGCTGATTCAGAATCTGCCCTAAATGTTTCCCCTTAGACTCACAGTTTTTAAGAACCTTAAGAGGCAAGGGATAGTATGTACCATAACTAGAAAGTAACTGGAATCTTACTAGATTTTGTATCGAAACATAGGTTTGCGGTCTGTCGTTTTTTTACCTTATATGAGCATATTTTGAGCTGCACAAGGGTTCATTTGATAGAGGAAGGTTAACTGCACCACGCTGTGCCCCATCATATCAGTCAAAAATGTCCAGTTGTGACAGAAAAATACATCGGAATCTGCTGGTGTTTTTCTCGATGTTTGCTCTACTTTGGACTTATTTTTCTGTCACAAATAGTGATAGCCCACTAATGGCTAAGGGTTACTAATAACTAGACTGTGGATGTGTATGGATCTTCCAATTTTTGCCGATTTTTTAGAAAGCGGAATGAAATAAAATCATACTTTTAATGGAAACAGCCTCTGTCGATTCACAACAAATGGAATTTGTATAAAATTCTATCAGATTTTATATTGTAGCCTTTTTTGAACATTTTCGTAAGCCATAAATATTGTAAATAAATATTTGCAGTCTACTATGTAATAAGTATCTGTATGCAAAATAAAATCTTTCTACCTGAATTGTAATACAAGCTGGGGTGAACTGAATATTTAATTTCTTGCGGAATATGTTTAATAGATTGATCATAATATAGTAGTGTATTGAAATTATTCAAATTTCTTAACTGTCAGAAATTAGAACTACCCATTTTTATCATAAATGCATAAAATCCGCAGTCTAGTAATAATACTGATTGCATAACTAAATCTCGATCATTTTAGTTTTTAATACATTAGTTCGGCAAGAATAAGATATTTTTCAACGAGCACGTAATAATAAATCGATGATAAGTAAATACACGAAGTGCACTATGAATTCGTCGGTTGTCCGAAGGCATTGATATTAAAAAAATTGGCATACACCAATTCCAATCATAAGTGATAAACGACAATCCAATATTCGGCGCAATATTTCGCGTTTGTACGTGTTCACGAGATCAAATAAACGGGCAAACGATGACTCCGTATGTGATATAGTATTGCGACAGTGTGGAAAAACTATCGAACGAGAAAGGAGAGGAAAATTCGAATAAAAGTGATAAAATGCGACATGGCGGGTATACGACGAAAATAGGAAGAAATAATGTAGAAGAATTGAAAGAGTAAAGGATATAAAAAAACCGGGGAAAGAAGAAACGAATGTGTCGGTATCGAATGTATGAAAGCAAACAGAAGATGAATTAGAAACTAACAGGAAACGATAAACCGGGACAGGTAGTTTTCAAATAAGAAAAAAACCTTTGCTCGATAGAACGGCTGAATCTTTGTATAGTCTGTTCGTTATCACCCAATTATAAAACGAATAACATGGTCCAACAAATTCAAACTTTTTTTTGGCGTTTCGAAGCTCACTATGCGATTCTTATAGAGTTTCTCGCGCTGGTTCCGAATGTGACTTTAATTTTTCTCCTAGGTGCACAATTTTTGAAAAATTTGAGTTTAGAAAGCACATATTTTTCAACTATGAACAAATATTGTGATGTTATTATAAAATATATTGTATTGTACTTTACGTCAGAAGATTTTCTAGACTTTCCCGAATCCAGTGATCTGCAATAATAATATATTATGATTGTCTAAACATGTAAACGTGTAGCGGAAAATCGAACTGCACCACGCGATAGAGCAGACATTTATCTTGAGAAATCGCCCTTTCAAGTTTTCAACGTTGACGTATTTTTCTGACTAGAAAACAAAATATCCGTGTCCGACATGAGTTGCTGCCAGTGACGCTCACCACTAGAGGTGATATTTTGTTTTCTAGTAAAAAAATACGTCAACGTTAGAAACTTGAAAGGGTGGTTTCTCAAGATAAAAGTCTACTCTATCGCGTGGTGCATTTCGATTTTCCGAAGAACCCTTATTTTTTCAGATAAATTAAAAATATCATTAAAAAACGGTGCAAAGTGCTGCCTCTCCGACTTCAACGATTGTTTAAACATGTTTAAATGAGAATCGAAATTATTTTTGGCTGTAGGACCTTCTAATTAGTCATCAGTCATAAAGGATTACATACTCTAATTTGTTGTTTTATGGAATATCTAGCAATTACTATTATCAGATAATCAACTCAAACATTCCGACAAGTTACAACACTATGATCTCAAATCTTGTACAATGCGTACAAAATGAAATATTTGACAAATATTAATTTTTTTATTGTAGTAAAAATATCTTTCAACA
Source organism: Lasioglossum zephyrum (assembly GCA_028455615.1). NCBI lineage: Eukaryota > Metazoa > Arthropoda > Insecta > Hymenoptera > Halictidae > Lasioglossum > Lasioglossum zephyrum. Next base: position 21,225,423 of record CM052326.1, on the reverse strand, counting down.
TATTAATTTGTTATCCACTTGAAGGACACAAAACCTTCTGCAAATTGTTTATCTTATGACAATTATAACGCAAATGCTTTGAAAATTGTATGTAGATTTCCTAACGAGTACTTCGTATCAGTATCCTTCAACGAACGGCTATACATTTTGCAGATAACTGGATGACAGGATTTGCTAGGCACGTTATACCTAACTTTATTAACGAGTGGATTAATGCGCTAGAAGCTAAGATGAAACATAAAACTTTAGATAAAACTCTCATCCTCTTGCGCTCCATTTTCTACCTCTCTGTCTCTTCTTTTTCATTTTATAAGCGTCATAAGAATGAAGAAAAAACACTGGAATGGCCGGAATTACGAAGAAAGTATATAAAAACGTGGTGAATGAAAAATAACAGACTCGGAGCGTCACAGTGATGCAAAGAAAATTCAGATAGAATCGAATGTCAATAGACAACGAGGATCGAAAATATTTTGCTTTGAAAAAAGTCTGAACAACAGAAGGAGCGGGAACCCCCAAAGAATAAAAACATATATGATACATCGAAAAAGTTAGGAGATAGAAACCAGAAACCTACTGTTTCTACTGGACGGAGTCCCTTTTCTAACCTACAACCCAGCGATTTCAATGACCTTGAATTATGCTATTCAGGTCATCATTTTCAACAACATTTTTGTATATATTCTCCGTCCGACGAACTTCGTTTCCAAGATATTTGTAAAAACATTGTGTTACTGCATAGAGTCCGTTTTCTAACTTACAAGACATAGAAGAATTTGCTTTATTACAGCCTTACAGCTAAGAAACTTGGTTACACACATTATTTATTTGAAAAGTGATCATATTTTTTATCTCATTACAAAGTATAACTGTTCCGATTATTTATTTGTTAATATGCGATGTACTAATTGGATGGATTGGATTTGAGGAAACGAGAGTTCCTTACTTCATTTGATATAAGAATGAAAATATAATGTATAGTTGTACATTTTGTCCCTTCAGGATCTACCATAATGCAAATTACGCCTCATAAACGTAAAAATACCACTTTCCAGGGGGATCACGGCCTAGATTTTTTATTTATTTATTTAGTTTTTTTTACGTCGCTCTCAACTCTTTGTTAAGGTTAATTCGTGACAGGACCTACAGTTTATTAAGGTAGGGTGAGAACCACCTTAGGCGCCACAGTATTAGATGGCACATGGAATACTTCCAGGTGACCAAGATTGATCTTGCATCTAGCGCTTTTGACTACTGAAAAATCTCATCTGTGTATTATGGAGAAATGAGAACACGCATTCCGCCCCATTGCAATCCTGAAAACGAGTCAACCGCCTTAATAACATATTCAAAGGTCATCAAATTCTATCGTCTATTTCTGTCGTCGAAGAAATTGTTAAAATACTTCGCGAATGAAAAACAATGTGAGGCTAGAAGCGTCACAGTGATGCAAATTTTTTTTATAGCATGGAATGTAAATAGACAACGGGGATTGAAAATATTTTGGTTCGAAAAAAAGTGCGAACACCAGAAGATGGAGCGGAAACTCCGGAGAAGAAAAACATATGATGCGTAAAAAAAGTTAGGGTACAGGGACCAGAAGGCAGAATGCGAGAGGCGCGAGATACGTAGTTAATAAAAACTTGGTAAAAAGGGAAAGAAGTTAAGCGGTGGAAAGAAAGGAAAACAAAAGGTAGATATCATGTCGACGTGAACTGACATGAACAGTGACAGGACAAACGAAATATCGAGAATGGAAGAGAGAATGCAGAGAGGGGAAAACAACTACCTTTTTGTTGGTCGCAATTGAGGTTCGTTTATTGTCCGATTATTAATTACTCTCGATATATCGAGACCCTGCACAATCGTAAATAATATCGGGAAACCGTGCGCTGTCGTGTCGCGATCATTATTTACCCGTGGAGTATTACGTTGCGCGTTGGCTTCCCGATCGCGATTGTTTCAAAAGCCGGTCGAAGAGAGGGTGCACAGGAGGCTCTAAATTACGACGCGACGAGAAAAAGCCGGATGAAAATCGGGTGCAAAAATTTGGCTAGTTTCACGTTCGACCGCAATCCAATTACTTCCAAACGGAAGATCTCTGCGTACATATGTAGACGCGTATAGAATTCACAGTAATCGATGCTCACCTATAAACCCAAGTGTGAAATCGAGAGATTAATGGGTTCCATTTTTTGTCCCGATGCACCAACGTGCAGTAGAATCCCGATAGTTACATGAAGATGGGCTGAGAAAGCATCTACGTGCTTACGGTCATAGACTTAATACAGGTATAAGTCTGATGCTATGAAAAATATCCTGTAAACAGGAGCCAACAGTAAACAGAAGTAAACAGTGAGATCGAACAAAATACGGCCAAGTTCGTTAGCTTAGAAATACCTCTTGTAATACTGAAAAAAGCGTTTGTAAAAATTAGTTTAAATGAACGCTATTTATTTTTTAAAGAGTTACATGGAGGGATATATTAGTCATACTTGGCCGTTACTATTTAAACCAATGGCCATAAAAGGTGTTAGATAGCGGCTAAGTTTGACAAATTTAGCCCTCCATGTAACTCTTTAAAAATTAAATAGCGTTCTTTTAAACTAATTTTTACAAACGCTTTTCACAGTATGCAAGAGGTATTTCTAAGCTAATGAACTTGGCTGTATTTTCTTTGATCTCACAACTTTTTACGGCCATACGAACTTGGCTCCTGTTTACAGGATGTTTTTCTTGGGATTTCATAAATTTTTCTTGATTGTTTTTTTCATCAGTTTTCATCATCTAAAAACCCCTCCTCTTTATGTACATGTAGGTCCTACAAATAAGTATACACCCCACCCCGCCGCCACGAAATCCGCATATATAGCATTACTGCACGGGGGGATGGTGTATGATGGTGATAAGAAAAAACATACATTTTGTGAAATGTTCAAATACGTCGTATATTAATTTTCATTGTGTTTTATACATGAGAATACAATATACCTTCAAAGTAATGGGTTATCAAATTATTTCAACGAAAAAATGATTTCATTAGTTTTGTACACAAAAATCGACTTTTTGCACAATCCTGAGGTCGTAGTCAAATTTTGAGGTCAGATTTGAAATCAGCGTGGAAAAATCTACATGAAAACGATGTATAGCATATCGAGAACGAATTTTCCGCACGTGGTATTGGGAAAATCACAAATTTCTTAAAATTTTAACATGCAAGTTTAACGAATTTTTTCAAGGTTAAAAAACGTTCCTACCATAATCTCTGTATTTTTTCCATATTCTGCAAAGTTTCAGCTTTAATTTCAAAAAAATTTCATCCCTCTATCTCATTTCTATCGAAAGTTCTTTGATTTTGACTTAGAATTCATCAGTTTGTCCCACTGAGCGGCGCGGCGTATCCGACTGTGAGCGCTCTTTTAATTATCCGGCAGTGAATGTTTCGGTAGGCCAACACAACAGAGAAATCCGTAGGGAAATATTCGGGTATCCTACAAGTACCGATGTGCACTCAGAGAAAGAATTTCAGTCCTTCGAAATACCGTTCAGAGCGTGACATGAACGTCTTCGAAATAACACAAATGCAACGTCACAGCACACATGCAAAATAAGCTATAAGAAGTATTAACAGCTAATTTTCTCCGGAATTGTAACAGCTATCGATTCCATTTTCTGGGCTAATTAATTTAGATTACAAACGATTTTTCCACGATGACTAACGAATTAAGCCGTGATTGTTTCTTTTTATTAAAGAGGTATATTAATTCTTTTTTTCGTATAGTTCCTATCGCACTGACTGTAAGGTACATTTATAGTAGAGATCCCTATTTCACATGTACAGCTACGAACAAAACTGATCACTAGATTGCGGATGTTTATGCATTTTCCAATTTTTGTAGACAAATTTTAAGAAAGTGGAATTAAATGAAATCTTGTTTTTTTTAAGGGCACAGCCTGTGTAGATTGAAAGCAAATAAAAATTGTACAAAATTCTATTAAATTTTCTATTCTAATCTTTTTTAACATTTGCACAAGTCATAAATGCATAAAGATAGACGCAGTCTCTTAATCATGCACACTTAAAATCAGAATAAATTTTTTACTGGATTTTTATTTGAAGAATTAGTTTAGTAAATGACGTCTAATAAATGAGTTAAGAAAATGCATTTGATCGAAATTGTGAGAAACAATAGTAAAAATTGATGTTTAATAAAGATATAGTGAACAGCAACATTGAAACAATCTTTTTTTTAAATTCATTGTCTGTGTATTTATCAAGACAAAGTCCAATAGATTTTAAGAAGCATATAATTTTCCACTAATTTGATTTCATCTAATTCTATTACATTTAATTTATTAGTTATATAGTCTTTTATTCTTGATTCAATCTTGCATCAATGAAAATATTAATATTAGTCAAGTTTTCATAAAAAGAATATAAAAATACTACAGAGAAATAACCTGTAACTATCACGAATATTTGTCGGTAATTAATGAATCAATAAAAAAAAGGTTTGGTCTGTGCGTTGAAACATACCTTGTATAGCACAGAGTTGCAATATACAATGTAATCGTATGCAATTTACAAAAAGGGATTACCTCGGACGCAGCTATTTAATCCTCTACAGTGCTCTGTGACTCGACATTGCATTTCGTTCCAGCAAATCCTATGTCAAGTGTGACCCAACATCAGCCAGCAAGTCCTGTGCCGAACGTGACTGGACATCACATTTGGAAAGCGATATCCTAAGAATATTTGGTCAGAAAGAAAAGAAAACTAGGAATATATGAGCCGTTTATTATGGAAATAAGGCAACTTCACTTTTGAAAAATATTCAATTTCGTAGTGTTTCAGTATTTAGTTAGCCAGAAACTGTAGTTTAGTATTAATGAACCATTCCAATATCATCAATTATTGAATATAATATTGATTGATAACTGAAAGTGCAAAACCATCATTTAATATAAAAGCGGGACAACTCCACTTTTGAAAAATATTCAATTTCGTAGTGTTTCAGCATCTAAGATTTATTACTTCATACACCTCCAGTATATAAAATACCGAAAATCTAAGTTTTAATGTTAGCAATGCACCGTCTAAAGTTGTGCGTTAGAAGTGGAGCATTTAAAGTTAAAACATCTCCATTGTTTTTGGCTGGAAATCGTTCAACTTTAAATGCTTGTAACTCTGGATCATTGATGCTCTGGGATCGAAACTTGGATTTCTCACATGTTCTCGTCCACATCTACTGGATAACATAGGAAGCATGCAAAAATTTATAGGAGAAAGGCAAAAATTTCTGGTTACGCGAAGAAAAGTTTATTCCAAATCGCAGTTCAATGCCATATTTATTCCAAATCGGCAATTTCGTATGGTACGACCCAAGATACATAACTGTGATCGACACACAATAGGATAGCAACGCTTCAAACATGATTTACCTTGCCAGCATTCTATGAAATACTATCTTCAGGAGGTTGTCAATTGTTAACCAAAATGTGGAGCAAACATAGCACAGTGTCACTATTCGTATTTATCCACAAAAGATGTGAAATATGACATGGGTTTGATGAAGAGTCTAATTTCCGTCCAGTGTACAATGGCTGCAAGACGGCAAGATGCTCGATTTGTAATTTGTGCCTCGGCGATTCGACGAAACATGTAGAGTGTCCGATCTCAACGTTTCAGCCAGGGAGCTGCAAACAAAGTTAGATTGGACACAGTCGTATACAGGCCAAAGACCATTTTGAGATCATGACCGACCCTACCAAATAACAAAACTTTCTTGGACTCGTCACCGTTGAATCTTGCCCTCGACCGGTCAACCAATCGTTCCAATTTCCGGTCGCAAGCGTGCCACGAAACTAGATATAATCCATTTAGGTACTATCACGGAGAATGGACACTATTCAGAATTTCATCCCAGATTACTACAGAACTGGTCTATTTCAATTATTACAAACAGTGACGAGCAAAAGTGTTAACATATACTTCGTTAGTTTTACATAAAACGTGATAACTTTTCCTTTCTTTCGATCGACATTTTTACTATTTCCATAATAAAAAATTTTCATAATAATAAAACGTGATAATACAACCTATTTTTCTTAATAACCTCTTTTACTATAGTACGGAATTAATCTAGTACAAGTATAGTAGCTCCGAGTGCAAAGGGTTCATATCTCGCGTCTTTTATCTCTATTGTAAGTTGCGTTTCAATCGCCACAATCGCTAATCCCGATTAGTTTCTCTAACTCAGTTTCCCGGAGAAAGGTTACCGCCACCCCTAATAATTCATAGCAACTTTAAGCTAACGTTTCCGAAGTATCTTGGAGTGCGGATTAAACCGATTACCGTGAGTTATCAGCAACTCCATATACACCTACAATCAGATTATACAAGGTGAGCCTCGAAAATAGGCAACCTGAACATCATCTCGACTGTTATTGCCGTTATCAGAGATGAAAGAGAATGTGTCAGGTTGAAGTCGAATGGTGTCAACGGCATCTTATGGCAGTCAACTTCGTTTTTCAACCTCTCATACCAGAGTAGGTGGAGAAATATCCTACACATCAGATGCGGCTACTGATGTGTATGATATTTTGACGATAACTTTTTTAGTATGGGATCATGTAATTTGGATTTTTTTAGGAGCTAGAACAATTAGTTTACTACGTGACGCGAAGAAATTTTTTTTTTAAATTTCAATTGGTCGGAATTGCAGAGAAAATATTAAAAGTTATTTACGACCTTTCGATGTGGATATTGAAAGTTAAAAAAATATACTTTGTAAATCTGTATCAATCATACATATTCTGAATACTTCATCAAACTCGACAGGCATTGAAGGGTTTAAGAATTCGTTGGATTACAGTTAGAGGACGAAAATCATAATTTTTAAAAATTGCGACAGGCAGGGTAGCATATATTAGCAGAACCATAGGTATCATAGCAAATCCATCATCATCTTGAAAACTGATTTGAAACTTGTAATCTATTTTATTCCATATATCTACAGGGTGTTCCAGTATTAGGACCAACCGTGGAGGGGATGAAGAGATGAAAAAATAAGTGGAAAATATGCAATATATTTTCTCCTTATTTTGAGGCTTCGTTTTCGAAAAAATTGACTTTGAAAATCCGTTAAGTTGACGCGCCTAGTATTTGTAAGAAGTAGAACTAAAAAAACCGTGACAGTACATTTTGTTATACTGTACATCCCTTTAACCCTTCACTGCATAGTGTATCATACCTGTTACAGTTAACAAATCTGGTATATAATAAACTAATAATATGTTTTCTTACTATGTTCATTTTTTTTTCTGAAAATGTTGTTCTTATTTTTGTCAATACTTTTTCCCTTAAATAAAACACAAAAACTGATCGTCTTTCAATTTTTTCATCCTAATTAAAATAATCATGCACTGAAGAGTTAAATCTAGTTCATAAGTTTTTACAGTGTTTTTACAGTAGATTTTACATTGAACATCGGGAAATGAAATTACAAAGGGTCAGAATTATACAAATACGGAATAGATTCTTTCGATACGTTTTTCAGGATTTTTGTAAGACATTTTCGTTTAAATCACGTAACTCTATTGTTATACACTGTTCCAAGAGCTTAGTCACCAACAAAATACATCTCGTTGGTGGTGTTTGGTGACGTTGTATCACATGGTAACGTAGGTTACACTTTCGGCTACATCGGTAAGTATACCCTCTGCATGGTAAATGTGATGTGCGTCAGTCACTACTGGGCGAACGCTGATTGATCTGCGCTACGTGTGTTGTTAGTTGATACATTGCCAGGTGTCGGATGCAGTTGATACAAACGTTCAATATAAAAAGATTTCTATCTCATCATTTTATTTTCACATACTACTGTAGCATGCGCGTTCGTTTTATTATCACATTTAATTGAATAATTTTTACGTTACTGAAAACTTAAGTCGCAAAACGAGTCTTGTTATTGAGTATAAGAACTACATAAAGCACTACATACAGCATTCCTTCTTACCTCGGGGGTATGGAGTCTTAGAAAACGGCTTTAATTTGCACATTTGTTTTTCATACTGCATAAACCCTTTTGAAAAATTTTATTCACACGAACACGCACACGCATACACTAATTCTCTACCATTTTCAATAATTTTCACTGAAATTCTTGAAAAAAATGTCCACATAGATATAACTCTACTGTTGTCATAATTCTATAAGATCAGAAGTGTAAGAGATTAGCCAGCGGGAAATGAAAAATGGTGTTCCCGGGTCTTGGTAGTTTATTGGATTTTTACAGGAATTCCGAGCTATTCAGGAGTGCAGAAGTCACCATTGAATTTTACCGAAATCTTTACCAACTATACAAAATGTTTGAAATGATGATAAACATTTCTTGTATTAACAAATTCTATCTAGAGCCGGTTAAAATATTATTTCCAATACCAAATAGTTTACTTTATTTTAGATCTTACGTATATCTTGAGAACTAAATATTATATTTGCGGGAAAATCCTTAAAAATTTAAGATTAATTAAATTAATGTAGGATTATTTTCGTATTCGAATCTGAAGTTTTGATTCGCCTTGTTCCTCACTCGTAATTCAAACAATTCATTTCCTTTGATTTGATAGATAACGGAACGACGTTTCGCTATACGAGATTGAGAGTGTCAAGCTGTTGAAGGTGAAATATAAGACGATCGTCGATATCATCGTTCTCCCGCTTATTCTCAGTCTCCAACACTAGCCGAACGCAATCTATCTCCTATCGAAAACGTAAGCTAAAAGTCTGAATCCTTCGATCGAGAAAATGACATTATTACATATTTTTTGCTTCCGTAATACGGCTATAAATCTGCCTAAAAGTTTGCGAAGTATCACTCGAAAATTGGCTGCCCTCCACCACCTCTACCATAATTTTACAAGGAATAGAACCGTAGCGTAGTAAGAAAGGAAATATGTATTCAGTTACATAGTCTGACTAATAAAGAAGAAATTAATGCAAATTAATGTTAATTCGCTCATTTGTGAGTATAGATGGCACAATAAGTAAAATGACATATATATTACGAACTAGCTGATATATTATAATATTGAGAAGGATGAACCTTGCAAAAGATTTAATATTATTCCGTATGATGTAGGAATTTACAGTTACAGAAATATTGGTTATTTCATTTTTCCTAACATACAACAAAATTCTTTAAAAAATTTTCAATTTCCACAGAATTTAAAAAAAAAGATTCCGATTTATGGAAAGATGAGAATGATTTTAAATATGGGTTATGCATCGTATAAAGATTTAAATAAACGACATAGCGGAATCAGTCAATTATTATCAAAAAATATTACAAATCGTCGCCGAAATTAGCAAATAGTTTTCTGATGTCAAAACACAAATATTGTCAAAAGATACTTAAAATATATTAACGGATTTATTGCAAGTTTTATCTTCAATAAATATTTCTTTACAATTCTAAAACAGAATTTGTTGTACATATAGCAATCTTAAATCCTGGTGGACATAGTCCTTCAATCACTAGAAATTGGCGACATAACTTAGAACTATTTGAATTATTAAATATAAAATGGTCGTCCTGTGCCGGTTAAAGCATTGCTACCATAGGACTTACTTAGACGAACAAATTTAGTGGTTGACTGAATTTATGACGATTTATAACAGCGATTCCGCTATCTTGCTGCATCCAGCGCACACGAGGCTGGCCCAGGCGAGATACCATGCTCACATTTCTACATAAGGTT